>BDJD01001158.1:18765-47427 GCA_002564525.1 Rosa multiflora | reverse complement strand
TGTTCCCATTAATTTGAAAACCCAAATTTAATTTTCTAGTTCGTTAATTAGTTGTTTAGTTTATTTTTCGGTTGCGTTTAATTTAGTTGATTCCTAATTCAAAACCCCCTACAAATTTCGACTCATTTGTGCATATCCACCACTAGGCTCTTAGTTTTTATTAGGCTTTGGTGAAAACCAAAGCCGAGCATTACTAAGGCTTGGTGCCTTAGCTTAGCCTTTTTATTCACTTTATTTTTATTTTGTTTTCTTAGTGACTTTAGTTCCGACCACCCAAGGATTGTGGGTTAGCCACTAATCCCCGTGGTACGATAAACTTTGGGCATTATATTTCCCTATCTTGACAATGATACGTACGCTTGCGTAAATGTGTATCAAGTCAGCACGTTTGCAGCAGGAATATGCGATCTCGTCACTTTAGCGATATCAGAAAATGCATCAGGCATCGATTCAGCTACGTTTTGAAGATCGAGAATTCTCCGCACTTCAATTTCAGACTATGCAGTTCGGGGATCAAGATGAGACAGAGTGGGGACAGACCACGACAATTCTTGTCGTTCCTGTTGAACATTCATGTTCTTATCTCCCCCTAACGACTGGAAGACTATCTCATCGAAGTGACAATCCTCAAATCTAGCGGTAAAGAGATCGCCTGTCAAGGGTTCTAAGTAGCGGACAATCGTTGGAGAATCATATCCAACGTAAATGCCTAATCGTCGTTGAGGCCCATTTTGGTGCGCTGTGGCGATGCAATAGGCACATAAACTGCACACCCAAATATTCGTAAGTGTGAGACATTAGGCACATACCCAATCACCATCTGGGACGCAGAGAAGGGTTGAGTGGTAGTGAGGCTCAGACGAATAAGCACAACTGCATGCAATATTGCATAGCCCCAAGCAGAAATAGGGAGATTGGTGCGCATTACCAATGCCCTAGCTACCATTTGTAGTAGTTTAATGGCGGCTTCTGCGAGATCATTTTGGGTGTGAACATGAGGAACAAGGTGTTCAACTTCAATCCCAATGGACATGCAATAATCATCAAAAAAATTTAATGTAAACTCCCCAGTATTGTCTAACCTTATAGACTTAATGGGATGATCAGGGTGGTGAGCCCTTAACTTAATAATATGGGCCAGGAGTTTAGCAAATGCAGCATTCCTAGTGGACAATAGCATGACATGTGACCAGCGTGTTGATGCATCAACCAGCACCATAAAATATTTAAATGGTCCGCATGGTGGTTAAATAGGTCCACAATTATAACCTTAGATTCGTTACAAGAATGGTATATTTTCTTTAGTGTCCTTTGCATAGGATGGTCTCGATCCTAATTTAGCTAAAGAACAGGCTTTGCAGAACGAATGATTGGCGTTAGAAACAACCAAGGAGGATTTTGGTTGAGCCACGAAGTCACAATTGACCTGAGAAGCAAAATTTGGAGATGAAGGAGCATTGGTGGTGTCAATGCCACCTTGTGGCCGCAGGGGGACTGCGGCGCAGGCCAAAAATGTTTGATTTTGGGGGTGAACAGCACCGTGAGGCCTAGGGGATCCTTCGGTGTCCAAAATCTGATTTTTACTTCTTTTTGTTTTGAAAAATGGATGTCCGTGTGAAATATTTAATATACGGATCATCATATCACGACTTGGATGTCCCAAACGGTGGTGCCAAAGCCTATATGTGTCGGAATCCCATAAATCATCTCTCATAACATGATTGGATTCAATTATTCGAATAGTGGTTGCATACAACTCACTAGATCGACACATAAGTTTCTCTAAGACTTTTTTATGTTCATAGTCATTAGAGGTGATGCAAAGGAACTCTTGTCCATTCTCACAATGTGTTTCCACATGAAAAACGTTGGCTCTTATATCTTTGAAGCTCAATAGGGTTCTTCCTGCCCTAGGAGCATAAAGAGCTTCGGTGACATTTAAAATTGTGCCATTTGGCAACATAAATTGGGTTGGTCCTCTACCATGAATCAATTGAGATGATCTAGCCATCGTAGTTACGGAAGATCGAGATGGCATCATCCATAGAAATAGTTGCCTATTTCGAAGGATGGTATGTGTAGTTGCACTATCCACGAGGCATTGTAGCTATCTGGGAAACATACTGAAAAATAATAAAGTTTGAAATTAAAATATGTCCAAGACATTGAATTAAAATAAATCGAGACTTTATTAATAATAGTCAATGATTACATCAAATTTTCGTGACCATAATCTAATCCAAACTAAAAATCAAATAGTAGTCACCCCATCCGTTTGGTAATTCTAATTAAATATGACCAGGGAGGTAGAGAGAGATGTCGGTGGAGCAATGCTCTCTTAAGTACCACTAATCTCAATTACTTTCCTAGACATCATATTAAATTAGGTGCGCCACATAAGATAGAATTAATACAAAATATCATTTATTGACTATGGCATATTGCCATTATATAATTCTTGGAAAATAAAACTAAGGACTATACTAATCAAAATTTGCAGCATCCTTGTGCAATTCTTTGTCAGATTTGAAGTCCGCTATGGTGAGATTGACATTAGCATCATCACCATCATCTTCTTCTTTGGCAAGATAGGCTTCATGCTCTCTAAAGTCTCTATATGCCTTGTAATGTGCAGCTAATAGTTTGCTTGCATTGCATTGCTTGAACCAATGCTCACTTGAACCACATCGATGACACATGTCATTGTGATTTTCTCCCCTTAATTGAGGTGCATTATTTGCACTTGGGTGGCGTCCCCTAGAGGAGTTGGCGCCATTCCCATGGCCTTGGGCGGCTCCTCCACGTCTTGGAGCCCCACGGCCTCCTCTCCCACGTTGCCATGTGTTGCCACGTGTTCGTCCTTCATTCTGATGATTACCTTCCTTTGTAGGGCGGTTATATGGACCAAAACGTCTGTTGTGTCCGTTATTTTTAGGGTTCCGCTCCTTGCGCCCTCCTTTGGGTGCATGATTATAATTCGCCTCTTGAACACTCTTAGTTCCTAAAGGCCTTGATTTATAATTCTTCACGAGGATATTATCATGTTTTTCAGCTACAGACATAACATTAATTAGCAGATGAAACCTCCTGATCCGTCCAGCATTGAATTCGGTTCGATATTGCTTTGATAGCAAAATTGCTGAGACGGGAAAGGTGGAGGAAGTTTTCTCAATTAGTTCTTGCTCTATGACAAGTTGTCCACAGAACCCCAACATAGTTTTGAGGCGTAGAACTTCTGAATTATATTCACCTACAGACTTGAAGTTGGCGAATCGTAGATTGCTCCATTGAACTTTCAAGTGGGGAGGAGGGTATCCTTGACATTACCAAAACGCTCTTCTAGCGCAATCCATAATTCCCTAGTATCCTTGATTACCATGTACTCCAATCAGAGTGATTTATCCATGTGGCGTCTCATTAAGATGAGAGCGGTGGCATTATTCGTAGCCTTACGCTCAAATATGACTCGGGATTTGGTGCTTGAATTACAGGTAGGATCCCTTTTGAAGTGAGATGATTCTCAACATCCGTGACCCAACTATGATATTCCGAGCCAGTTGAGTCAAGGATAGGAAAGTCAAGCTTTGGCTTCGACATCCTGAAATAAGAAGTAAGAAATATATGAGTTTTAGAGTTAAAACTTCCACGACAACTAATACATAAGATTTCCGAGCTATGCTACCAAGAAATCGATTTCCAAGAATGATTGGATTAGTCTGAAACAATGATGTTTATATGGTCATAAATCGATGCTTACGGACGCTCTTAGTTCGTTAATTGTGTGAATCTTCACGATTCCGCTTTCTCAAGAATCGAACCCACATTATAAGAAATGTGGAATGTAGAAGAAGGGAGGTTGCAAGTCCCCGAGGAAAAAGAAGAAGAAATTAAATTCAAAAGCGGGAACTTTAATGTAAATACTTATTTGTTTGTTTGAAGCTTGAAATCTTGAAATCTTTAACTTATGAAGCTTGGACGATTGTTGATTGATACTAAGTCGGGATTGCAGATACTGCTTCAATCCTGGGTTAGGATTGCAGATGCCGTTCGATCCTACACTAGGATTGCAATGGCTGTTCAATCCTAAGTTGGGAATGCAAGTTATTTACAATCCTGGTCGTGGCTTAATGGTTCGGTCGTGATGGCGGTAGTAGTTTTGAGTTGCTACAGAAGGTTGCAGGGATGCAGGCCGAAAGCTGCTGCTGTTGGTCCGGTTTGGTAGTCCGAGAAGGCTGCAGATGCAGCTAGGATGCAAACGTTGCAAGGGCAGCAGAGAACACGAGCAGCATGGGCTGCAGTGATGCTGCAGGAGCAGCGATGTAGGGCTGCAGGCGCTCGGGCGAGCAGGTGGGTAGCAGGGGCCTCGGGGTATGCTGCAGGGAATGGTTCGGCTAGCTCGGGCAAGGGGCTGCAGGGGCAGCAGGCATGGAGGTAGGTAGAAGCTGCACGCAAGTGCTTGCGACAGATTTTGGTGACAAGAACTTTCGGGTTTTAATTGGTTTTTGTTTTGTGGTTAGAACTCTTGCTGATAACGTGTTTAAGTAAAAGAGATTTGAGAGAGAATTGAAGAGAGAATTGTAATTATATTATTGAGAATAGGACTCCTATATATAGGGATTACAAAGTACATGTTCTAATGTTACAAGGAATACTAATCTGAGTAGGATTAGGAATTCTAGAACCTTCTCTCCTATTACTACTCCTAGTTTGATTAGGCACACAAAACTGATTTTTCTTCAACAAGAAAATGGAAAATGGAAACAATCCCAAGTTGACCATAAGCTATAAATAAAAAAATTAAAAATTTAAAAAATTTAAAAAAATCAGGTCTTGAATTAGAAGGCAGATCAACTTACTATAGAAAAACAAAAAAAAGACAGAGCAGAGGTTTGTAGAGAGAGAGTATTTAGTGCACATTGGTGCACTTGCACCAACAAAAATGGATAGCTAGATAACATCACAATACATTTTTTTGTTATTAAAAAGAGATTGCGTATAAATATTAATGGCTGATATCTACTAAATATGCTGGCTCACTTGCACTGCCGGTGCATAGAAAAATATTTCAGATTTATATACCATAGCGATCACCACTTTAAGCCAAAGGAATGTTCTTTCTGCGGGTAGGGTTTATTCTACCCATATTTCAGATTTAGTTCTTATTCAGATAGATTTGAGGTTTTATTCTAGTGGGGTTTATTATTATTTCTAGGTTTAAATTTTAGGTAGGGTTTTAGGATTTAAGAATACGATGGAGGGATTTAGCCATAATTCATAGAGACTCTCAAACATTCATTGTTTCCTTTAAGCCAAAGTAATGTTCTTTCCATGGGTAGGGTGTAAAATGGGAATGAAATAATGAATGTTTGAGATTCTCTGTCAATTATGGCTAAATCATCATGTTAGGAAAGACTTTAAGCTTTCATGCTATTTGCAACACAAACAAATATTACAATGATCTAGATGGGCATAGGAAATTTGAAAGATGCTTGCATTGATGTTTACCTTATCCTTTCCATCACAAAACATGTATACAATTTGATAAGTCTCAAATACAATGTTTAATAGAAAAAGAGCAAAAACTATCGATAGCAGGGTAGATACAAGAATTCATTTTCTTTTCTAGTACATGAATCCTGAAGTACAACGCTCTAGTTCTTAATGTCAATTAAGCTTGGTGAAGAAGTAAGATAGTTGTTTAAGTTTTGACTGTACGAGACGATGGTTGTCATGGTAGAAGTAGAAGGAACAAAAGATCTTCTCTCGAGAGATAAGAGAATGGTCCATGAAGGGTAATAAAGACTTTTTTGCCTTCTCATATGGTCATTTTTCAACTAAGGGGGGTGTATAGTGCAAGTTGGAAAACAAGGTTAAAATTCAACTTGGTGACTAAAAAAATGTCATTTTTCAAAATTTCTCGTAATATAGTAGATAAAAAAAGGGCTAAATTCTGTTTAGTCCCTATACTTTGCCTCTGTCATCGTTTCAGTCCCTGGATTTTAAATTTAATCTAAAAACTCCCTGACGTTATAATTTTACTCCAATCGGGTCGGTCCATCAAAAAGCTCCGTGACATGGTTGACGTGGCTGCAAACCATACGCCAACTCAGAGCCACGTAAGCTCGATGCAATCTGAAATGTCCTAAATGACCATGTCCTCTAACCCAGATCGTAATCACCCCAAACCCTAAAATTCAAAATTCCCAAAAACAGAAACACTCTCTACCCCCGTAATCGAGAAACCCAAAAATCATACTCTGATCCCATTGAAATTCAAATACCCTAACTCAAAAACTGAAATCTGGCCATAAGACGGAAGAACTAATGCAACCCGGTTCGAAGTATAGCCCGATCTGTAGAAGTGGCAACATGGTGGGAGACAATCTCGATGTCTGGGTTCCCCGAGCTGAAGACGAGAAGGAGAAGGATGATGTGCCTGTTTATGGTGAGTTTTGAATGCAAATTTGGGGGTTTTCCGATGGATTGATGTTTTCGATCATTCTAGGGTTTGGTCAAAAAAGTTAGGGGTTTTTCGAGGGTTGTTCAATTCTAATGGCTGAGGGTTATTCTAAAACTGTTTTTGGTAGAAATTTTCCTTTTTCAAAGACTTGTGTTGTTGATAAATGGTTTTGTTGATTTTGATTTCTAGGGTTTGACAAAACAAAACAAAAAATTGGGCCTTTGTGTCTCTACGAGTTTCTGGTATATCGATGTTTGCTTTGTGGCTAATTGAGAGTGAAATTGAGTAGGTGGTCCTAGTATTTTGTAAAGAATGGTGGCTGGGTTATGTGAAGCATGATTTGGCTTTTAAAATTATCTACAAGACGTTGTTTATTCTGGTTGGCTTTTAATATTGAGGTTTGGCTTGTATAGCTGTGGATGGTCCTAGCACTTTGGAAAGAATGAATAATGAATTATTTGGTTGTGACCATGTGTGAAGATGTTGGTAAATGTTTGTTGGGGACCCTATGTTTGGCCCCTTTCTGTTTTGGCTTGTACCTCTTTATGGAGGCAAACCAGTTGGTTGTGTTGGCTTTATGAGGGCATGCACTTTTAGGGCAGATGTGCTTTATGTTTTGGCTGGTTTGAGTTTGATATTTATGGGTGCTTCAATCACTATTAAAAGTTATTAATTTTCTTGCTGTTGATTGATATTTGCAGGTGATCCAGACTATTTCACACTGAAGGTTTGACATGGAGGGTGCATAAGGGATCAGACTTATGTTGGAAGGAAGGCAAGTTACTTCGACAATGTCAACAAAGATACCATGTCCCTTATAGAGGTGGATAGTATGATCATGCAGCTGAACCCGGCTTATGCAAGTCAAAGAATTGACTACTGGTATAAGGTTGGGGATGAGAATGATGAGTTGTTGAAGTTGGAGAATGATAGGGATGTCATAACCATGTGTTCAGCTGTTCCAGCTTATAGACTCATCATTCTATACTTGGACCACATGGAGCTGCATGAAGTCTATGGGGTTGACCCGGATGATGATGTATTCATGTATGAAGACTTCCTTTTCGGTGAAGTTGGAAGCAGTGGTGTGGTTATCGAAGAATTGTCAGATGAGCCTATACCTGGCAGAAACAAGGGAGTCTCTATAAGGGAACCCGAGGACTGTGTGCCAACTCAAGGTAGCATTGCTTGTGGGATTGGTCAAAGGGAGAAGGGAAAACAGTTGATGCTAGAGTACAATTCAGCTTCAAAGCATAAAGAAAGTGGGAGGCAAACTTCAAGTCGGGCAGGTCAGTCAACTATATATGCTGGTTCAAGTCATGTTGGGCAGTCAAGTGTTGGTCAAGGTTCAAGTGAACATGGGTAGTTAAGTTTAGGTCAACAGTCAAGAAGTGTGGGTCAAAGCATTGATGTACAGCAAGAAGGTCCAAGCTTGAGGGATATTGAACTCTTGGACTATCAGCAATCATTTGGTGGTGGTTTGTTAGATGAAGAGGATTATGAGCAGTAGCCGAGCAGTGAAGAAGAAGATGGGAATGTGGATGATGATTATAATCCTCTAGCAGATGATAAGGATTATGAGCAGTACGGAGTAGATGATGATGATTGGCTGGAAGAGGTGGAGCTTGACCATACTTCACACATAATTGCTCCTCAAAGTAGAAGTATTCAAGAGATTTCATTTCAGGAACCTCAAGTAACAGACTTTGAGGATAATGAAGATATGTTTGCTGATGATGGTTCAGATGAGTAGCAACCGAATTACATTATTAATTCTGATGGTGAGCAGGAAGAGGTTGGTAATGAATTCAACCCCAAAACAGACATGAAGATGACTGTTTTCAAGTTAGGCATGAAGTTTGGTACGGTTCAGATATTAAGGGATGCTTTGAGGGAGATGGCTATACAAGGTGGCTGGGAATATGTTTTTATCAAAAATGACAAAAGCAGGCTGAGGGTAATCTGCAAAGAGGATGACTGTCCTTTTAAGTTGTTTGCCTCCAAAATGCAGCATGAGAACACACTAATGATCAAGGGGTATACTCCAACACACACATGCACAAGGAAGTTTAACAACAGTATGGTGAAATTCAGATATTTAACTGCAAAGTTCAAGGGCTAGATTGCCCTCAATAATGCATGGAAACCAGGTATATTTTCTGTCCTTTTTGGTATTTTTGAAGCTGTTTTGGTTGAGTGAAGCATGATTTGTTGGTATTGGTTTTTGATTGCAGATTCACTTGCTAAAACAATGTCACAAAAGATTCAAGCAAGAGTGTCAACTCAAATGACCTATAAGGCCAAAAAGGCTGCTTTGCTTGAAGTGGAGGGTTCTATAAGATACCAGTTTGCAAGACTCAAGGATTATGCCAGTGAGCTGAAGAGGGTGGATCCAGAAACTACAGTAGACATATGGTGTGATTTCAGTAACACAAGGAAGGATCCAGTATTCAAAAGAATGTATATCTGCTTAGGAGCGCTGAAGAATGGAATCAAAGCTAGTTGTAGGAGTGTTATAAGATTGGATGGAGCACATTTAAAAAGCTGTTTTGGTGGCCATCTTTTGACAGCAGTTGGAACAGATGCAAACAACACAAGTTGGGTTGTTGCTTATGCAATGGTGGAATTGGAGAGCAAGGACTCATGGATATGGTTTCTTGAGCTACTGTGCAAGGATTTGGAAATCAAGGAAGATGGAGCAGGTTGGGTTTTCCTACGTGACAAGCAAAAAGGTCTCAAACTTGCTTTTGAAGAAGTGGTTCCTAGTGCACATATAAGGTTTTGTGTCGGACATATGTGGACTAATTTCACAATTTCCTGGAAAAGTGATGAAGGCTCAAATGTGGAAATGTGACAAGTCCACCACTTTGCCTTATTATCTAACCTATTATCTAAATGATATGGAGGAGATGAAGGCACTAGATGAGGATGCATACAAATGGATGACAGGTACAGCAATATAAATTTGGTTTTCAGTTAGGCATGTTTACTATATTTAATTACTCTTTTGATTTGCAGATGATGAAAGGTCTCCAAAACATTGGTGTAGAGCTTTCTTCAACACAACAAGCAACTGTGACATTATGAACAATAACTTGTCTGAGAGTTTCAATAGTTGGATTGTGGAAGCAAGGAAGAAACCACCTATGACAATGTTTGAAGAAATAAGAGTCAAGCTTATGAAGAGGATTCAGATGAGAAAAGAGAAAATGGAAGCTTTCCAAGGAAACGTCTGCCCTAAGCCAAGGAAGGTGTTAGAGAAGAATAAGCTAAAGGCTGCGACAGATTGTATTCCCACTTTCAATGGTGGTGATGAGGCTGAGGTGGAAAATGTCGAAGGAAACAAGAATGTGGTCAACCTTAGATTGAGGACATGTAGCTGCATAAGGTGGGACTTGACTGGAATCCCATGCAAGCATGCGGTTTCTGCCATTCATTTGAGGAGGCAAGACCAGGATGATTATGTGGCAGACTATTATCTGAAGAAGACTTATATGGCTATATACAACAACTTGATAAGGCCTGCTAATAGCATGGACTTGTGGGTAAGAAGTGAGGATCCGCCAATATTACCTCCAGAATATTCAAGGCAGCCAGGAAGACCAAAGACAAAGACGTTTAAAGACGCTTCAGAAAAGGCTCAAAGTGGTGATGGAAAACTTGGAAGGCAACAAAGATCTTTAAGGTGTTGCAACTGCAACCAAGTTGGCCACAATGTTAAAACATGTCAAAGACATTTATCACCAAAGCCAAAGAACGCTGCTGCTGTTTCTAGGAAAAGGAAACTCAGCAATGAAGAAGGACATGGTTTTAAAGATCAGGTATTCCAATCTTGTCACATGCTTGTTGTGATTTGTGAATTATTTGACTTGCTCTAAATTTATAACACATTTGATATTGTTCTTGGTTGCTGCAGTCTAAGAAAGGGAAAAAAAAGTCCTATGTCTACAAATGAGTTGAGGAAGACGGCCAAAGAAAGGGCTGAGTATCAAAGGGTAAGAATTCCTAGCTTGCTTAAGGAATTTGTGACTTTGTCCAAATACCAGATTTAAGTTTTTTACTTTTGTTTTTGTGTCCAGGTAAATTTTGCTAGTCTGCCTCAACAACATCAAGGCCTCAACATACCACAACAAGACCTACAAGCTCAAGGCCTCAACAAACCACAACTACCCCAACAAGTTCAAGGCCTCCACAAGCTTCTACAACATCAAGCAATAAGGCTGCAACTTCAACAAGGTCATCTCAAAGGATTAGACAAAGGTCAGGTATGGGAGATGAAAGACAGTAGTGAAATAGACCTCTTGAGTTACCATAGGCAACAATTGAATGTAGACATCCCTTTTTGTGCAACTATGTGTTGTGTCACCTAGTTGCTAGCTCTAATTTTTTGCTAAGATTACTAGAGCTAAATTATTGTCATATTTGAACAATTGATGGTGGATGTATTGCTCTAATTTTTGTTTTTGGTCAATTAGAACTTTTTCATTGCTTGCTGCAAATACAATGTCCTATTTTGAATGAAGTTGATTCACATTTTAGTTAACGGATTATTCTCCATGAAGTTGAATGTTGTTTAGCTCTAGCAGGCACTTTGGGTTTATATTGATGCAATCTGGTTTTTTTGTTGTTGCTGGTAATTTATATGTCTCATTTGTATTCCCGCTGAATTTGGGGGTTTCAAGTGAAAGTTTGATTCACTTTGGACGGTATTTTTGCTTAACAATGGGGGAGAACCGAAGGGGGGGTATACTGGACATTTTACAAACTACCAGGAATATGGATTGCTGGTTTGGCATTGCTTGGATGGCCAAATCAGCAATGTAACTGCTGAAGTTGACAGAATCCTAACGATGGGGACCAATTCGACGAAAATTGTAACGTCGGGAAGTTTTTAGATTAAATTAAAAAGCTAAGGACTGAAACGATGACGGAGGCAAACTATAGGGACTAAACAGAATTTAGCCCTAAAAAAAAGGGAAAATTTTGCAAACAATACACCAAATAAAGACCACTAATAATTTTCATACATAAAGTTCCAAACCGAGCATTTTAGTACACGGACTCTCGAACCCGACCCACTATATAGACACATTAACTCTTATGTAATTATTAATTTGTCAAAGGGTAAATTAGTACTCTCATACACTGGTTCATTTTTTTGGAAAAAAAAAAAAACAGATCTCCTCTCTGTCCCTCCCTCCCTCCACCCACATACCCAAAACCCAGAAAGCTCGACCCCAGTGACCACCACATCTCCTCCACCTTCTAAATCCACACCCACCAAACTTAACCCCACTTCTAATCCCACCAAAACCCTAATTCTAATTTGTAATTCCTGCCCCATCCCCACCACCGATCACCACCATAACCCCTACGCCGATCACCACCTCCGATGAAATGTCCAGAATATTCTCCGTTGTTTACATGCTTGTCGGCCTCGTCGTCCTCTTGATCATTTTCTTCTACGCTCAGAAGTCCGATGCCTACGTCCGGATCAGCGTGGGCCTGGGCCTGTTTGTGGTGTTGCTGCTCATCGTCCCGGTGCTACACTTGGTCTACATCCAGGGCTGGGTCGGGTTGTATGCCAGGTTTTACGTCACGTTTGAGGCAGTTGCACTTTCGAGTCTGGCTTACACTGGTGGAAAGCTTGCTAATCGGCGCAGCCGGTGAGTTGCCTGAGAAGTATAAGCTAGCCATTGTAGCAGGCACTGCTGATTCAGGTAACAAAAAAGCTGATTTTCTTGGGTCTAGTTATTTTGCTTTCAATCTGTAAGTGCTGGATTTGTTTCGGTAACTTGGTTGTGATCCAATTTGTTATCAAGTATAATTGAAAGTAATCACTATGAATTGCTTAGTGAAGCAGTGCCAGCGGCAGTCTGGGTGACGAAGTGGCACAGGCTGGGGCCGTCGGAGTGGTTCAGAAGACAGGAGCTGGAGTGAGAGAAGCTGTTGGAGCCAAGACTCCTCCTTTGTGTGAAGTTGTTTCGGGGTTTTTAATCACTGCCTTGGAGCTCCTAGGAGCATCTGGGTTTTGAAAGATTTGGGGATTTTGGTGTCTCTGGTTTAATGCAACGAAACGTTGGAGAAATTTGATGAACAGCGAGATTAAATGTAGTGGAAGAAAAGAAAGGAAAAAAAACAAAACCTTTATTTGGATAGCAACTTCTGGGTTTTGATGTGAGAGAGAGAGAGAGAGAGACAGAGAGAGAGAGAGAGAGATTTCGCAGCTTCTGGGCTGCTTCCACTTACTTTTGTTCGTAACCATTTGATGTTTGCATAATTGTAATGGCACTTACCAAAATATGATAGGGTCTATAAATTTATGGGCATATTTCTTTAATCAAACCCACAAGCTTGATTTGCTATAGACCACAAATACATGAGAGAGAAGAGAGAGAGAGAGTTCACAGCTTTTGGTTTTGATGTGAGAGAGAGAGAGAGAGGAGAGAAAGATGTTGGTGCCTAGAGTAAGAGAGAGATAGAGCTGGGTGCCCAAAGTAAGAGTCAGAAGAGACCAAATTACCCCTCAAATTAATGGCGTCATTGACGTCGTGTCTACATAGTGGGTCGGGTTCTAGAGTCCGTGTACTAAAATGCTCGGTTTAGAACTTTATGTATGAAAATTATTAGTGGCATTTACTTGGTGTACTGTTTGCAAAATTTTCCCTAAAAAAAATTATACACAAGCGCGTGCAGGAAGGCTAGTATGAAATAAAATAAAATAAAATAAACTACCTCAAACTATCCACATCCATTGGATGTGACGTTGTGTTGTGTAACCGTTTCTCACTAGTACAAAAATTGAATCAGATGACGGCTAAAAACTGTCGTCTGATGCAGAGCTGACTGTCGTATATCTCGCTGTCGTCTGATGAAACATGATTTAGAGAACTGTTGTCTGAAGAACTCGACATCCATGTCGACAGGCTGTCGATAGCTTGTCGACATCATTAACTGTCGTGTGATTGTCACTCAGACGACGGACAACTTAAGAACCCGTTGTGTGATTGTGATTCAGAAGTCTTTTTTTTTTATAATTGTTGTGTGACTGTTATTCACACAACTAAAACATTGATAGCATCCGTGATCTGTATTACTCTCACACAACAGTTTTTATTGTATGGCTGTTGTGAACATTGTGTACGTACAATAGAAAATGAAATCAAAAATCACCAAATGAACATTAATTACCAATATATATCTAATATAGTTATAATCCACATAATTGTACTGAAATGTATTAGACAATATTGCCAAAAAGGAGCACTATGAATACATGGAAGAGAGTAAGAGGGAGAGAGAATGTGATGTCGCCTCTACAAAAAGACCAAACTCCAAATTGTCTCTCTTTGTCTCCAAATGCAACAAAATTAGTCTAACTCAAACTTGTATAACTCAAGCAACTAGCCTCCATCAGTTCATTTTCCAATTCCAATTCAGGTGAGCTGCAAGAGGTGATGTAGATTACCAGATCTAGATTGCAATACACTACTAGATGACTGACACACAAGATGTAGAAAAAGGAACTTACAATGTTATTCTGAGGTTTGCCCCAATAGAATCCATGGAGAATAACCGGCAAGAGATTGCAAGCTACAGAACAAAAATTACCAATGCTTGCTTCCCCATCCACTCCAACACAATAGTTGGATGCCGGTAGCCACAAACATCAACCTGCAGTAACATCCAATACCTCTGGTTAATGAGAATCAAGAAAAATTGTGAAGTAACATTACATGATTAGAAAGATTCCTACCATTATGTAACATCAATATACTGTCCAGTTCCCACAATAAAATGACATTACTCCTCGTTAACAAATAAAATAGCATATACACAACCCAACTACTGAAGTACACAACATTTATCAATATTTATATTCAAATTAAATTATCTTTGATATTCTAAGAGGCAAACAAAGAAAGAAAATATACATATATTATTTGCGTACACAACATGCTAAGTTGTATATGAAAAATGTCATAGTATCAATTAGGACCTATGATACCTCCAGATTATGAGACGATTTTACAGTAAGAAGTGTTAAAACCTTATGGTCGAGCAAGCAATCTCTTATAAGGCAACATAGCAACAGAGTGGAAGTACCAAACATCTCTTCAATTGCATTTCCAAGGGTTGTCGAATCAAGTTCATCTTCAGTTATAACCCTTGCACCTGCCAAGTCTGCCAACAAAGAAGCAGTTTTAAATTGATGTCCTTCATCAACATCGGGTGACGGTATCTACAAATTCAAAAGTAATAATGAGTTCTCCCCTTGAGCAGAAAATAGACAAAACTACGGGCATTAAGAACATGATCAAAACATGGTTGATAGTGGGTACGTTAGATTCACACGAAAGATAGCCTCATGCAACATGAAAACAGAAGTAAGACATTAGGTCTCATTTATGATCATATCATGACATACTTTAGTTCTACAACAGAACTTGAAAACTGAAATTACCAGAATGGAAGGCTTCCCAGTTGCCAAAATCTCATAGCAAGTCATTGCACCAGCTCACGAAATGATCAAGTCTGCAGTTGCATATGCCAAATCGTATTTTATGCATCAACCTTTGATATGCAGAGTTAGATCAGATTCAAGGAAAACATGGACACATCTTGACAAATGTAGAAGATAAAGTAAATCTACTATCTCTGACTCGTATCATTTATCACAGACCTAAAAAAAAAAAAAAAAAGATAATGCTAACCACTACTATTGGACCTCAAAAGAAGGTTGCGTAAGTTATCGACATGATTCACGAATGGATTACTTTCACTATGTCAATAATGTCTTCAGACGACAGATGATATCTGTCATCTGATATGTAAATTATCTGTAGTCTATCCAGCTGTCATCTCTTAAGGCATCAGACGACAGATATCATTTGTCGTCTCTTCTCACTTAGACAACAGAAGTTTCGCAAGGCTCTGTCGTCTGAACAACCCAACATTGAAGTATTTGGGACTTTCTATGGTTAGTAATCATATACAAAGACACATTAATGCTGTTAAAATGAGGTACAAACTACCGTTTTAATTAAACCTCTGTTGTTTGAAAACAAATAAGAAAACATATATATGTTGTCTGAAGTTACCAAAATAAAGACTTGTTTGACAATCTGTTGTTTGATAATGAATTGAACTTCAGTTTTATGTTGTCTGTTAGAAGTATTTCTGTTGTTTGATAGTGAATTGAACTCCAGTTTTCTGTTGTCTGGTAAAAGTATTATGTAGTTTGATAATGAATTGAACTTCAGTTTTCTGTTGTCTGTTAAAGGCATCTATGTTGTTTGATAGTGAAATAAAATTCAGTTTTATGTTGTTACTGTATTTGTGATACAACATATCATAAACCTGCATTTGTTGGATTTGAACCATAGCAAACCTCATTCTATACACACTAGTCGTCAAAAAGGCATATTAATTATAAGATTTGAAATCAGCAAATTCCTCATTGCATCAATTAACCCACCAAATTACATTCCCATCAGTAGCATAACACTAAACTAGCTAGCATGCTATCCTTTACATTAACCGATTTTAATTACTGCCATTGTTGCATGGACCCTAATCTAACTAAGACAGAAACCTAGTAGCATAATGCTAAACTAGCTAGCATGCTAGCCTTTACATTAACCGATTTTAATTACTGCCATTGTTGCATGGACCCTAATCTAACTACGACAGAAACCTAGTAGCATAATGCTAAACTAGCTAGCATAATCCTCACCTTCCCTCATTGGTGGATTTCAACTCAAGCTTCTGGAACGGGCTGCAGGTTGGTTCAAATAGCATTTCAGTCATTAAGTTGCAATGTAATAATGAGGTCAAAAAGTAAACCCAGAAAACGGTGAATGGTATTAAAAGTGATAGTTTACTGCCTGAGCATAAATAGAAGAAATCAATAGTATTCTATATTTTGAACAAAGCAAAGAGTTACAATACGTCAAATTCATAGACCAACATCAAAATGAAGGAAAGCTACTTGCTATTAGGATCATAATAGAAGCCGTTGATGGAGCCATCACTACATGAGAAACACATATAGTAAAATTGAAATTGAGGCATTAAAATTGAAATTGCCAATTTTTTTATAACATCATTCAAGCTTGAGGCATATAAGTAATCTAATTAAAATTGAAATAACAAATAGAGGAAGATCCATAAGGCTTTAATGAATGTACTAGTACACACTAAGAAGAAGAAGTGAAGAAGAATATTTACCTGTTCCCCCACCTAGCATGCATCTCTAGAATTATGCTCTCTTCATGAGTTATCTACCCCTTCTTAAGGTCTGGCCTCAGATAATTCACCCACCTCAGTCTACATTTTGTTACATGAGTTGGCGCCTACCAATAGATGAATTTTTGCAATAAAGAATCAAAAGAAAGCGACAGACCTGCAATGCTTGTGTGGATCTCCTAATAAGTATCCAATGTCTGCAGAAAATATGATTAATACCACCTAAATTACAACAGTTAGTTTAGCAAATAAAAATGCAAGCATTAATTGATTCAAAATAAAATGAAAAAAAAATTGCAATGATTGACTTATGGCAACAGAGATAATGAGAGATCCTGCAAGTATGAAGGAGCGTCTTCTTCCCATTTTCAAAGAGCACTTGTCACTCCAAATACCACCGCAGGGTTGAACCTTAAGAAAACAATAAATTTAACAAATTAAGATAGAAGAGGTACAAGTACAATTGATAAATATCAATAGTAGCATTAACAACTGTATGAATGACAATCACATCATATAGATGAATAACTAGAACCCCAAAGTCATCACGTTATGCAGTAAATCCAATGATACTAACACAAAAGAGATGGTGAATTATAGCAGAGGCTACACATTCTCTCCTTATTCTCTCCTTTTTAATTAGTTATGAATAGTCAGAAACTCAAAACTTACATGGTTAATTAGCCATAAGCAATTCACTAAAATTGGAGTAACAGAAATCAGTGCAAAGATTAATATAGGGAGTACAACTAAAATTGATAAGGTGAAAGTAACTGTAAGCAATCAAAGAAGCACTTCCACAATATTCTGCTTCATGCAAGCAGTTGATAGGAAAGAGAACCTGATGCATATTCCTCATCTGTAACTTGATCTGAGCTAGTTGCATAACCAAATGGAAGTTCTTTTCACCATGCAGATCCTATTTGATCTGAACTATGTAATGTCAAGATAGAGAACAAAAGAAATTTTGAGTTTTGCTGAAGACTTATTGCCTTGGTATTATCATTTTGTCTCTCTTCTCCTCCCTTTCTTCTCTACTTCTCCAGGTTTTCTCAAACTATAATAGCTATTAACACACTCTGTTTTCTCCATTTATTCTATTTCTTAAAACTTCTATGTTACTAATCCTGCCATAACCATATGATACATGTTGCTTTGTTGTACATAATACAATCATGTGTGAAAGAAGATCCAAATTAGCTAGCATGTTATTAAATATAGGACTATTTCTTTCCAGCCAAATAACCCATACAAAGGACAAGTCGCAAACTGAAAGAGAAGAACTCCAAGAAAGGTCCCTGCCACTCCAAACACATCAATCAACAAATCCAAATTTTCCTAATGAAATTACAAATTTCAATAACTATCAGCTTATCTCCTTGCGAGGATAAACAACTGTAAATCCTCCTTTGAGTCATATCAAAAGTATAAACAGGTAAAGTTTATACTTTTATTAGTTGACAGTCTTCCAAATCCAATCAGTTACTTATCCTTCAAGAATGTGGCAATCCTTATGCATCCAAAGCCATTGTTATGCTGGAACTAGAAAGTTTATTAAGATTATCTAAGAAAATATGAAATTCATCTCATTGTAGATAATATCCATATTATACTATGAACCTGTTTGTTTAGAGACTAGATCTATAGTCTCCATATAAGGCTATTTACTTACCCTCCAATAGTCACAGTAGCAGGGTGCCCAGTGGCATCATTCCTCTTGATGTAATCAAAATTCAAAACTCATCCTGGTAATATTACTAGTAGATCTGCACAATTACTAGTAGACATTAAAAATTTTAAAAAATAATAATAATAATAATAATAATAATAATAATAATAATAACCACAATTAAGCAGCAATAACAATCACTACAAGAGAAAATAGCAAAAGTGAGGAATTTCATTGTGACAACCCAAAAATCGTCGCAAAAACTTGGCAAATACGAGGAAATTTCAGTTGTCGCACATGATCCCATCGGCGACAACCAATTTGTCGCATAAAGTAGGAATTTGCAAGAAATTGACAGTTGTCGCCCATATGACATTATGCGACACCCAATTCCTCGCAAAATGTTAATTAGGCGACAATTTCTACCAATTGTCGGTTAATGTTTCTGTGACAACTTTAACTTCCTCGCAAAAGATTAATTAGGTGACGACTTCTGTGAATTGTTGCTTAATGTTTATGTGACAACTAGATTTTTGTCACTAAAGACTGATTTAGCAACCTCTTATGTGAGTTGTCAGTTAATAATTATGTGACAACCTTACCTTTCTCGCTGAAAATCAATTTAGCGTCGAGTTGTCGCTTAATGTTTATGTGACAATTTGAATTTCCTCACTGAAAATCAATTTGGCGACAACTTTATCGGGTTGTTGCTTTATGTTTATGTGACAATTTGAATTTCCTCGTTGAAAATCAATTAGGCGACAACTTTATCGAGTTGTCGCTTAATGTTTATGTGACAATTTGAATTTCCTCACTGAAAATCAATTTGGCGACAACTTTATTGAGTTGTCGTTTAATGTTTATGTGACAATTTCAATTTCCTCACTGAAAACTAATTAAGCGACGACTTCTACTAGTTGTCGGTTAATGTTTATGTGACAACTTCAATTTCCTCGTAAAAGACCAATTAAGCGACGACTTTTACAGGTTGTCGCTTGATGACTATGTGACAACCTGAACTTCCTCACTGAAAATAAATTAGGCGACAACTTCTACCAGTTGACGGTTAATGTTAATTTGACAACTTTAATTTTCTCACAAAAGGCCAATTAGGCGACGAGCTCAACGGGTTGTTGCTTAATGTTTATGTGACAACTTGAAATTCATCGCTAAAAACCAATTAAGCGACGACTTCTACTAGTTGTCGGTTAATGTTTATGTGACAACTTCAATTTCCTCGTAAAAGACAAATTAAGAGACGACTTTTACAGGTTGTCGCTTGATGACTATGTGACAACCTGAACTTCCTCACTGAAAATAAATTAGGCGACAACTTCTACCAGTTGACGGTTAATGTTAATTTGACAACTTTAATTTTCTCACAAAAGGCCAATTAGGCGACGAGCTCAACGGGTTGTTGCTTAATGTTTATGTGACAACTTGAAATTCATCGCTAAAAACCAATTAAGCGACGACTTCTATCAATGGTCGATAAATGTTTATGTGACAATTTTAATGTTTATACTATGAACCTGTTTGTTTAGAGACTAGATCTATAGTCTCCATATAACTCTATTTACTTACCCTCCAATAGTCACAGTAGCAGGGTGCCCAGTGGCATCATTCCTCTTGATGTAATCAAAATTCAAAACTCATCCTGGTAATATTACTAGTAGATCTGCACAATTACTAGTAGACATTAAAAATTTAAAAAAAAAAAAATAATAATAATAATAATAATAATAACCACAATTAAGCAGCAATAACAATTCAAAATTCAAAATTGAATTACTACACAATCAGTAAGAACCCTGATTTCTCAAATCGTATATGCCAGAGTAATATTCAAACACCATCTTATCAAAAGCGTAACACAATCCAATATCAACACTATCTTATCATCAACTTAACCCAATCCAATATCATTACACACTCAACATATCAAACAAATTATATAATCAAAAGATTACCAAAAAAAAGGATCCATTAACCTCCAAATTCGATCGAGTAACCTCACCTTGTACTGAAATGTTTCCCGGAATCTCTCAACCCAGAATATATATCACATCTTACTACGAGTTGAACCCTTGATATGAGTCGCCGCCTTCTCCGCCGAGTCGAATCAGATCGACTGCATTTTCAGCTCGAGTTTGTTTTCTTCTTTCTCTTACAACTGAAAAATGGGAGCAGAGTGAATGAAACAACTTTTTTTATGGTGGGTTTCAATTGAAGAGGGAAGTTGAAAAATGGAGGAGTGAAATTTGGGGAGATGTAAGCAAATTGTTATAATAACACGAAATAAAAACCCAGAAATGGAAAACAATATGAAGCAGCTAAAATGAACCTAAAAAAATCCAACAAAACTTGAATAAAATTAGGTGTAAGCTACGAAGGCTCGATATAGATGTAATCAGATCTCACCTTTTCCTTTCTTCTTCCCTTGATCTTTTGCTGGGTTTACATAGGAAGTTAATAGAAACATTAGATCTACTGGTGAAGTGGCCGGATTTGATAGCAATATGGTGAAGAAATTCTAACCTTACCCAAGAAAGGTGCTTGCAGATTCAACGGCGAATTGGTCAGATCGAGAGAGATGACAAACAAAGAGATGAAGGGGAAAATCTAAATAGAATGGAGCGGGAATGGGTCAGATCGAAATGCACAAGAGAGAAGAAAGAGGGAGTAAGGGCTTTTTTATCGAAGAGAAAGGAAGTTCACTCTAGGTCGAGAGAGGGGCTGAGTTTCTGTGGAAAGAAAGCTGAGTTTTTGAGTCTTGTGGAAAAATCATGGGGTCTAAGGGCAAAACAGATCCATAAGTTAGTTGTGTCAAAAATAGTTTTTTTGGTTAGATTAAGAGAGATTATTTTCCGGTTTATTCAGACTACATTTGAATGTTGTCCTAATTTTCCACTTTTTCATGTGAATTTATCAGTTCTTTCAAACGACAGATATATGTTGTCTTAATTTTCTAACTTACGAAAAAGATGAAAAAACTGAAATAGTATGGATTCTCATGCTATTCAAACAACAGAATTAATTTATATGTCGTCTAAAGAAGTTTAATAGATTCAGACGACAGAAAACAAAAATTCTGTCGTCTGAAATGTGTCGTCTAAAGGCATTATTGGCATAGTATTTTCTAGTCTTTCCAATCTTATACTCCTAACAAACACATTAGTTTGCCTGCATGAGTTATGTAAATATGAGGATGCAACATGTGTAAGTCTTCAGGCAACATAATTGCAGTAAAAAAGAATCTAATTTACACTTGACCTTATAACGAACCAATATATATATGAAAAAGAAAAAAGAAAATTGAAGCAAGAAGTCGCATGAAGGCAACAATGTGTTTTTCAAATGAACCCACATACTCCAAGAATCCCATTTTCGGAAATAAAAATCTAGAAGTGGTAGAGGACATTTTTTACCGAGCCATTCAATTGGAGCAATCTAAGTTCTTCAGATCTCAGAGATTGACTTCTTCTCAACTGTGCATGTCACAACCTCAAACAGCAATGGAAGAACACCTATCATATTAAAAAGGCGCTTCCTTTCAAATCAAACAAACAAACAAAGAGCCCTCTATATATGAAGATCAACGAGTGAGAGAAAAACAGAGGAAGAAAGTTCGAGGAAAATGCGTTTAGGGCCATCTAAGAAGATAGCCCCCTCTCTCTTTCTCGTGATTTAGTTTTAGTTTTATACAAATCAATGAATCCCCTAACTTTTCTTACTGTTACTGAACGAATGGGTTCTAAGTGGCAACAAACAATGATCCAAAGTAACAAAAGATGAGATTACAATGCCATACCTCATCAGTGTCGTTAAGGACAAAATGAAATGCTTTAAAAGGAGGGAATTGGTCCACCAGCCTTTAAAGTACCTAAAGCCTGCAGAAGAAGAGAAGCAGAAGCAGATATAAACCACAAATACCATGTTATAATATCATGAATACCTTGGTTTATATAAACCACAGATATACCTGGTCCGGTCAGCGATTCCGGCCTTCCCGCCCACGTGATTCGTCGTCGCCGCGTTGATATTCACAGTCACCCAAACAAATTAGAAGTAAAAATAATAAAATCCAGTTGATTAGATGTAATCAGATCTCACCTTTTCCTTTCTTCTTCCCTTGATCTTTTGCTGGGTTTACATAGGAAGTTAATAGAAACATTAGATCTACTGGTGAAGTGGCCGGATTTGATAGCAATATGGTGAAGAAATTCTAACCTTACCCAAGAAAGGTGCTTGTAGATTCAGCGGCGAATTGGTCAGATCGAGAGAGATGACAAACAAAGAGATGAAGGGGAAAATCTAAATAGAATGGAGCGGGAATGGGTCAGATCGAAATGCACAAGAGAGAAGAAAGAGGGAGTAAGGGCTTTTTTTATCGAAGAGAAGGGAAGTTCACTCTAGGTCGAGAGAGGGGCGGAGTTTCTGTGGAAAGAAAGCTGAGTTTTTGAGTCTCGCGGAAAAAACACGGGGTCTAAGGGCAAAACAGATCCATAAGTTAGTTGTGTCAAAAATAGGTTTTTTGGTTAGATTAAGAGAGATTATTTTCCGGTTTATTCAGACTACATTTGAATGTTGTCCTAATTTTCCACTTTTTCATGTGAATTTATCAGTTCTTTCAAACGACATATATCTATTGTCTTAATTTTCTAACTTACGAAAAAGATGAAAAAAATGAAATAGTATGGATTCTCATGCTATTCAAACAACAGAATTAATTTATATGTCGTCTAAAGAAGTTTAATAGATTCAGACGACAGAAAACAAAAATTCTGTCGTCTGAAATGTGTCGTCTAAAGGCATTATTGGCATAGTATTTTCTAGTCTTTCCAAGCTTCTACTCCTAACAAACACATTAGTTTGCCTGCATAAGTTATGTAAATATGAGGATGCAACATGTTTAAGTCTTCAAGCAACATAATTGCAGTAAAAAAGAATCTAATTTACACTTGACCTTATAACGAACCAATATATATATGAAAAAGAAAAAAGAAAATTGAAGCAAGAAGTCGCATGAAGGCAACAATGTGTTTTTCAAATGAACCCACATACTCCAAGAATCCCATTTTCGGAAATAAAAATCTAGAAGTGGTAGAGGACATTTTTTACCGAGCCATTCAATTGGAGCAATCTAAGTTCTTCAGATCTCAGAGATTGACTTCTTCTCAACTGTGCATGTCACAACTTCAAACAACAATGGAAGAACACCTATCATATTAAAAAGGCGCTTCCTGCAACTCCACTTGATTGTTACCAATTGATTGTCCTCCCTCCACTTGCACGATTTACCTAAAAATCTTTTTCTTCAATCTGGACCAACCATGCCACCAGAGAAATATACACTCACTGCATTTCAAAGAGGAATGCAAACACTAACTTCAATTTTCATTGCTTAGTATTCAGATAATGTAACTCATGCTCAATCTAATTTCAGAAGGCATCAATATTATACCTGGTTTGGGAAGTTGTTGTGTAATCGGAGATTCCTTGTCTGTCACCAAACCATGAAGTTTCATGAGTACACCATGAAATTGAACATGACCATTTTTTTCTATCATTTTGCTGCTATTAATAGGATATTACTATATCAATATAAAACATGTTATTTACCATGTGAGAAAGCTATAAGAGTTAAGCTACATAAGCAATACAAGCTCTAAGGGGAGGAGAGCTTACGTTAAATTGAAAGTGTAAACAATCCATTATGCACAATTTTAGCTGCAAGTCAAACAAAAAAGTGAGATGATCTGACCTGCATTTTCAAAGGTAATAAACCCAATTCCTCGATGCATTTTTTAGCCTAGATCCAGAAGCAACAGATAAACGGAAATCACAGGACATCAAAACTTGAAAACATAAATAAGTGGTGGAGTACATGTGTATCTTGATGGTATATATGTGCTTGTGTAACCAACATAAAAAGATTATGACAGTAGCATTTCAAAAATACTAATACACAAATTTTGAGAACCTTTGGGGTAGCCACTTTAACTTCCAGCATTCTATTGCAAAGAAAGTGCTCACTTGATGACACACACTATAGCAAAGAAAGATGTCAACAATTAGGCATTTTGATATAGTGACAGTGGATCTAACCAGAACTGAAAATTGACCTCACCTTGGCATCTTCAACTGATGCAAACTAATGTATAGCAAGAATTGAATTATGTTAAATTGGGATGAGAACAATTAAATACCATAACATTTCTCCCATCAAGAAGGAGACTAGCACCGCTTTCAACACTGCAATACAGGAATGGACTAGACAAATTAGCAATCAGAGGCTACTTTAACATAAATTTAGTATGTGCAAATGCAAGAAACAAAGGAACAACCGTAAGAACACATGTTAATTGTATTAAGCAAAGATATAAACTTTACCCCAATATTAATAACCCAACCTAAATTAAACAAACAAAACCTAAAACTCACCTCAATTCAGAACCCAGTACCAATCGAAACAAACTCTAAAACAGTCAAATTGAAATTTCCAGAACCAATTACTGGGGTTAGGGTTAAGGATTCAAAAAATTGAACTTTCAATTAGATATAGAAGTGCACCTCTAGAATTGAGCTCGACTCTCTGGGCCTCGAGTCGATTGAGATCGTGGGTCTTCTGGCGGACCTAGAGTTGGAGCTCGTGAATGTGTTGGAGATAGTACGGTCGAAGTCCTTCATCGAGTTTGGAGGGGGTTTTCTATCGGTGAGATTGTTGGATTTGATGTTAGCCTGAGTGTAGTCGGAGTAAAGCTCGGAGTTGTTGGGGTCGTGGCGATGGCCTTTGTGTAGAGGTTAATGGCGAGCTCAAAGTGGTCATCGATGAAGGCCTTCGTTATTTCCCAGATCGAATAACCCATTAGGTTTTGGTAGGGGTTTGTCGAGGAAGGAGAGAGAGAGAGAGAGAGAGAGAGAGAGCTTTCGTTGGGGTTTGCGGAAGAAGAGAGAGAGAGGTCGGGGTTTGTCGAGGGGGGAGAAAGAAAGAAAGAAAGTGAGAGAGTTCTGTCGAAGAAGAGAGTAAGGGTTTTGGTTTTGGTTTTGTGTTGAGAGAAAGTGGGGAGCTGTCGAGAGTGAGGAGTGAGGGTTCCAATTTTTGGGTGAAAAGTTTTTTTTTTTTTTTTGCCTGAATGTGAGTTTCAAGCCCTGCCCTATGAATTTGGACAAGCCCCATAAAGACTCACACAACAGAATTTTATAACAAAGTGGTCTGAGTACATGAGTTTTAAATTTGAAATTGTCTCTTGTCAATTTGACTTCCCTCGTTGGGGAGTTGGAGAAAAATGATGGTGGGAAATCTCCTTACTTTCTGCCAAACATTTTAATCAGACCACAGTTTTATTGTTTCTCGTCGTACGATTACTACATGTTGGGGGAACAAATTTGGGTTTGAAATGGGGTTTGGCACCACAGACATGGTGGGAAACTTGCCGCTCAATTATTTTAGGGTCATACAACAGTTTTATTCTTAAACATCTTTTGAACTAGTTCATTATACCATATCAAACGACGGGTTTTATAAAAGCGACGTACAACAAAAACTATGATGTGTCGTCTGAGAGGTGTCGTCTGATTCAATTTTTGTAGTAGTGATCTAGTACAAAAGAAATACTTGATTCTTACATTATTATTTGATTAGAACACTTAATCGACATGAAAAATATGCAAAGACAATATTGACATTAAATGAAAGAGAACATCCACGCTCTTCACACAGAAATGGAATTCTATGAGAATACAGAACTTAAAAACTGCAACAAAAGTCGATCGGCATGCATGGAAAGATCAGATCAGATCTAATTAAAGGGCCCTTTTCATTGTACTCTGGACACCAATTAAACTGGTGAACCACCAGATCCATCGCTCTTTGTTTCTGAGACGCTGACTGACCCGGCCACCGCTTGTGGGGATATTTTGTCGAACCCATCAACTGAGTTTCCAGCTTCTTTCTTCTTTTGCTCGTTGACATCTGATATTTGTTTAACAATGTCGCCAATCGTTTTAGATTCATACCTGTCAGTTTGAAAATATATTTAGGAAACACTTGACCAATCAACATTTGTATACATGTTGAAACAATGCAAATATATATACCGGTAATTTACCAATATGCATGTTTTGCTAGCTTAAGAAAGAAACCACCCTTAACTGTAAAAATATAAGTCGATCAGCTTTCAAAATGTATAAATTTCTTGAATTTAACATACTCGTTCGTTTTATGAATTCCCGCCAAACTTGCTACTTCGGTAAGAGCTTTCTGCCATGCGGGAAGCTCCTTTCTCTCTGTCCACTTCTCAAGGGAAAAACTACCAGATTGATGTCGTACGTGTGATGGATCCACATTGTAAAAAAATGGGATAACACGTTGATGCTTTGACTTTTTACAATCAAGGATCTTAACAAGTTCCCCCAAACACCAACTTGACGAAGCATAGTTTTCTGAGATTATAATGACCGAAATCTTTGATGCTTCTATTGCATCGAGAAGTGCAGGTGCTATTTCATCTCCCGGCTTGAGCTTTTCATCATCAAAAAATGTCTTGATTCCTTTTTCCTCTAAAGCTTCGTACAGATTACGTGCAAAACCTTTGCGTGTATCCTCACCTCTAAAACTCAAAAACACATCATGTCCCACTTCAACTCTCCAATACTTCCAAACAGCTAAACCAAAGAAAAGAAGAAGACCTTAGTGCTATCCTTTCTCTTCATATATGACATTGTTAGGATGCACAGTGTATATCCCAAAAGTCGGACATCTACTATGATCTTGCAATTTTAGTAACTAGCATAAATTTTTGGAGTCTTACCATGACCCTTTTTTACTTTCCACATTATAGCTGCCGCAATGGATGAGACCAATAACATTACAATAATTGACACAACGACCGAAATAGCAAACTTGTTCTTCTTCTTCTTGCAAGGAACCTGTCCTGATAAACTTGGATTTTCGCACAAACTGACAAAAGAAAAAAAATTATTAATGACGGTAACGATAATATTATAATTCCTGCCATTTTATATTTCAAGAGAAAGAAATCTGAAATTAAGAAGAGAAAATTTTTGGTGTCTTCGTTAATTTCTACCCACGAGTTTAGGCTCCAGTTAAACAGAAATTATCAATATCGATCATGAACATACCTCAACGACAAACCATCCTTTGTTTTTGCTATAAGCCCGGCAGGAACTGAACCTGTGAGCTCATTTTTCGCTAAGTTTCTGCACATGTAAACTATTGGATTTTATGATCTATCACCACCGCAAGGTCCACTACTGATCTTTTAACAAATCTATGAAACATCAAAATATAGCATTTATTAATTGGTTTACATGAATGTAAGCATTGGTTTTAGCCTTTAGCAAATGCACCCCAAGAGTAGATAGGCAAAGCCAAAAGCCAAGGTTTTGCCTCCCATTTGTGCACTATTCACTAATATTGTCTTTGCCTCCTAATTTTTTCATGCACTCCAAATAGGCAAGGTCAATGCCCCTCAATCATTCACTATTTAATCCAATGATTATCTTTTTTTTTAGATGTAATCCAATGGTTGGAACAAGAGCAACTTATTCAAATATATATGATCCCACCATGTTTAACTGCAAGACAAAAATTATCAACAGCTATTATCTTACATCAGCTTCCATGTGAAGCCCATGTGCCCATATTGGTCAACCAAGTCAAAGTCCAAGACTTGCCATTGGGCTTGGTCAGGAAGGCATCTGGTCATCCAACAAGTTTGGGGTGCATGTAGCTTTGTTTATTTTTTGCCATTTTAGCTGGTCTTAGACGTCCAAGACCATTGGGGTGCACTTGCTCTTAGGGAAGAGCCCTGCATGATAATTTACCCAGTTTTTTGAAAATCTTACCTACTCACTAAACCTTCCTTATTTTTTAATTATTAAATAATATATGTGTCTTCATATAAAATTACTGTTACAAATAATAAATTATTTTAAAAAAATTTCTCTCTCCAAAGCTTAATAATAATAGAAACAAAATTCATATTATTTTTATTATTCACTTTCATTTTTAAATCCCATTTCACACTTCTCATGAAGCTTTTGATGAAAAATATAAAATAAATGAAAATGCATACATAATTACTTGGAGAATTATACAAGAACATAACTACGGTGCAATAGGCAAAAAAGATTAGACAAAAGTATTTCTCATCAATATAACAAGATCAAGAAATGAGAGATAGAAAGCCCTCGTTTAAAATAAAATTGGAATAAATTTACGAAACACCCAAGACAAATCTAAATAAAAACAAGAGAATGA
>BDJD01001157.1:242724-285635 GCA_002564525.1 Rosa multiflora | reverse complement strand
TCACACTTCCCATTTTACAATTCACATTCCATGTTTCTTTTTTTAAGTATTTTAAGTATTTTTTTTTTTTTTTGTAGTGTGCATTGTAAAAATATTATGTTCAAATACTATAAAAGAAAACATGGAGTGTAGATTGCAAAATGAGAAGTGTAAATTTTAATCTTCTAGTGTAATTACATATCATGACATACTTACTGGGCGACAATAGAAACAACCACAACCTTATCTAGACTGGAGATCCTAGGCAGTACTTGGAGAATAAGTAGACTTAAACTAAAATAAATAAATAAATAATTAAAAGAAATGTAAAACGATACCTTAAAATTATCTAAATAATGAAACATCAAAAATTACAAATTTATAACTAAATGACAAAACAATACATTGATGTTGCCCCATATGCTTCTCTGACATATGAAAAAAGATTCATGGATGTAGAAGACGTGATATCAAGACCACAAGCTTAACGACCTACTCGAAGTTCCAATACCGCGTTGATGGAAGCTCCACCGCTTGGCTCGAGGAGCTGCGTACACAACCCTAAGATCGCCACCATGGACATCTCACAACTCACCTAAAAAGTATAATGACCAAATTGCTCTCAGAAAAAAGAAAAGGTCCAAATGGCCAAAATCTCTAGGACAACGTACATTGCAGTTTCTTTAGGCGGGTTTAGAAACTGAAATTTCCCTACAAGCTTTGATGGAAGGTCCTTTTTATCATCAAAGGGTATCAATCTGCGTCTGATATCCTCTTCTTTATCCATTTTCAGATTTTTCTTTCTCAAATGCATAAAGCACAAAGTTCTCTGATATTCCCCAGCCAAGTCAGAACTTCACTGCTGCCAACCTGGTCCACTCACTGATGCTGTTTTCAATTCCTAATTAAAATTATACTTCATTCTTGTCTGCTTTGATATGCTGCATAGTAAAATTCCAAGTCCTCAAATGGCTTTGGATTCCAGCTCAAAAACACACACACCTTTCCTTTTCTATGTCCCTTTTTTATATTTCTTTTCCCAAAAGATGGAAAATTTGAGTCACAATATCATTCTTAATCATAACTTGGACTTAAGACACCGTTTGTCCCTACTTAACTACTTAACGTACAGCTGGTTTCCAGTGAGAATGGTTAACCCACAAGTTAAGGGATTTACCTCAAGATTCAAAATCATGTATCTTTCATTCTGATTTAGGGCCCATGATCAAAATCCTTTCCAGCAAAATTGATAGCAACTCAGAGATGTCTTTCTCATTCAACTATTTATGTTTGGTTGCTGAGGAGATAGGTACAAAAAACACTATTGGTGGTTGAAATGGTGGGTTTGTTTGCTTTTTCAGTTTTTATCATTTTCTCAGCAACAGCATAAGATTCTCAATAAAAGTTTACAACAAAATAGAAGATGAAGATGAAGAGTGAACATTGTAAAGTGTCTGAATGAATCTCAGTAATATATATTTATATTATCAAATGGTAAGTTGATGATACACAAGGTTTGGATCAAAACTAAAGTTTACATAAACAACTCTCCTTCCAAGTTCTTACAGTGCTACAAGTATTAAATGGGGTCTGCTCTTATGGAATTGGTGCAATTAGTTCTAGGATTTACATTGTGGAATTCTTGAAAGATAGAATTCTCCAAAGAATGTGTTGCTGAATCAACTTGCCAATCAGAGAGAGACTAAAATTAAAATGATGGAGAGACTGTTATTTTCCTCCAGGCTATAGATTCATTCAAACTGGAATTCCTCTGTATATACAGTTAACGGTGTTGATTAATGCTCAACTTTCATATGAGCTGAAGCCCCTGAGCCTGCAAAGAACAAAAATTGAATTATAAATCCAAACCCAAAAGCTGAAGTATTCACAATTTGACAATTACTACTGGTTACATTTATAAATTTGTAAAAATCATACTACTTACCATGAAGGCTCTGCTGCTCGATCTGGCCAAAACCCATCTGAACCATACTTTGGAGATCATCCTCAAAAAATTGTGGAGCCTGAAAGATAAATTTTCAGTAAGCCTTGAGTAAATGGTTAAATGTAAGTAGGACTATGTCAAAAGAGTGAACAGAGTCAAATATTTGCTTTAATTACCTGAAGATTTGCTCCACCAAATCTATCAAAAGCAGGTGATTGCATGGTTGAATTTTGAGTCAGTGAGGCATTTAAAGTTACTGGAAACTGCGTCTCTGTCTCATTAGAGATGCCGTTGCTATGTAAAGCTGGAAGTTGCTGGGGTTGATACCCAAAAGGAAATGATGCGGGGACTGCGGAATCTAATTGGTAAAGAGCATTTTGTAAAGCTCCTTGAGATTGAAGGATCTGAAATATGATGCAATGTGATAGATAAAGTTAGTGACTGGAAAATGCATAAGGACAAAGTTATAGAGTAGTTAGAGAATGTGTTACTTACTTCCTTTGACAGGAGAGCCTCCATGTTCAAATCCATTCTAGGATTCACAGTTGACAATTTCATTGAAAGAAACTGAGCCAATCACAAAAATGCAACAGAAAAACCATTTAGCAAGAAAACTAGGTGTTGCAATCACAACATGTATGGAGGAACCTTGAGACAATCTGAATTTACCTCGACTTGGCGCTGCAACGACTGAACATAGTTAATGATTTCATCTAGCATCACAGCTTTCCCAGTTACCTGAAAGGAACCAAACCAGATTTAGTACCATTCCTCATTCTTCTTTCTATCAATATTGCAGAACAAGTAATTGAACTGTTTAAGCTGTATTTTACATGTTTAAAGTACCTTGTTGCAACCAGGAACAAGATCTTGAAGAAACTTCATCCTTTCACTAATTTTCTCTCTTCGAACCTGACCATATGGTAAAATTCATCATAAATACGATATAGCAATGTAAACATAGATCTAAAAGAAAAGTGCAAAAAAGAACAAAATGCAAAGGAATGAGTTAAACATACTCTTTCTGCCAGACTATGGCTATCAGTAGCCTGACCCCTTCTGGCTCTGACATGGATATAGTCCTTTGGAGGCTCAACAGGCTCTGAACTATCCTTGGTAGCTTTGCTACCTCCATTAGGTTCCTTGTTTGACTTTTGAGTTTCCTTTTCATTCCCAGAAGCTTCATCAGTTTTGCTTCTCTTGGCATTTGGCTGCTCTTCAGTCACAGCCTGCATTTAATTCACTCATTGGATTTAATCACAATTCTCAACGGAATAAGAAAAACAAAAATCTGAACAATTATTCATGGCAGAGTTAAACTGAATTACCTTGCCATTTTTAACAGAGGGAGATGAAGAGGTTTCTTTGGCTTTCCCTCTTGGAACAGCTTTCCTCTTCCTTGAGTTGGAAGCATTCTCTGCTTTCACACTCAAATCCCCAGCTGGGATCTGCTCAGAAACTGATGACCCTTCTCTGGAATCACCCAATTCACCATTTTCTGGGGTGGAGGACCTTGAGAACCTGCTGAACTTCTTATCAGGAATTGCATTCCCATCTTGGGGTGAAGAGCTTTTGATGCTGCTTTCTTGAACACCACCCATTTGAGATCTCAGTGACTGGTTGCTGGAAGCTCTGGAAAGCTTGCCTGAATCAAGTTTCAGCATTGATCTGTAGGCCAATTCAGCTTCATTCAAATTGAACTGACCATTCAGACCACCACCAAAATTTCCAAAGCTGGAAAACCTTGCTGCCCTCTCTACAAAACCAGGGTCAGCTGCAAATGGAGCCAAAGTTGGGTGTGATGAGGGTGCTGGAACTGGCAAATTGCCTCTCATCTGTGGATCAGCCATTGACAAGTTGAGCTTAGTAGGCGGTGAAGAGTTTAATGGGGTACTATAGCATGAATTGTTAGTACTGTTATTGTAAGACAGTGAAGATATATCTCCAGAGTTGCAAATGCTGCCTAATCTTCCAATTACTTCTCTTATCATATCTCCACCGCATTCTCTTCCGGGAAAGGCGGTGGCACCGACGGCGTTGGACGCCGCCGGTGAGGACACCATGGAGCTCAAGGCAGACTCAAAGGGATCGCTCTGATCCATTGAATTGTCCCAATTGGCATTGAAATAAGAATTGGGAAGTTGCTGTGGAGCACAATGGAGCTCATTGGACTGCATTAAGCTTGAAGGGTTCCAACTGGGTGCGGCTGAGTTGCTGTCCTTTTCCATTAGTAAGGGAAAAAGTTGAAGCTTGATTGAAAAGAAGGTAAAGATCGAGAAGAATGAAGCAGAGAGAAAACCCAGAAGGCTTGTTGGGGAAATCTTGAAGTGGGTGCTCTGTTTCAGTAGATATAAGGAGGAGGAAGCAGAGGTTGAAAGTCAGGTTGGTTTGTGTCAAAAGGACATCACAGGCAATGATGAAGATGATATGGTCCTTGGATGTCACTCAATTGTGGAAGGGAAAAGGAAGGAAAAACAAAAAGCTTAAAAGAGAGCAGTGAGTGTAGAGAGAGCAAAGACAGAGAGAGAAATGAGGAAAGTGGAGAGGAAGCAAAGAGATAAAGAAAGCACATTTCTATTTGACCTTTCAAAACTATTATTTTATTATTTTGTTGATATTGTAATAATTTATTATTAATTTTCTTTTCTAGTCATTTTATTATTTTATTATTTTGGTATCTTCATTTTTTTTTTTGAAATTATATTATTGAATTAAGAATCAGAATAGTACATACACCATATAAGGATGACTAGACCTATACTGGTACACAACTATTCCATAAGAATTAAGCGCTCCCGTGCGCATTACAAACAAAAACGGTCTCACCTTCAAAAGGAGAAATATATTTTGCTTGCCACTCATGCTGAGCACGCAATTGTGGTACATCAACACTTAGCAATTCTAAGAAGACTCATAGAAGCACCACTTGCTAATATAGGCTAACCAACTTGCAAATAATCAAGCAGATGCAACCTCCTTCCCTTTAGGGTTGAAGTTATCAAATCTTCAGGAAAGGAAAATAGAAGCAAACCATCCTTCCCCACACCAGCTTTCTTCTTCAAACCCTTGCATTCATTTGGTGAAGTTTTAACCTTCACTGAACTTGAAATTGAACCAGGAGTAGCAATCTTTGAGTGAACTTGTTTTTGCTTCATATAAGGCGTCCTCTCTTATTCTCCGTCTTCAACAGCAAGTCCAAAACTAACAACATCCAGATTGGACCCACCTACTGCAAGACGCAGCCTAGGCTTCTGTGAGGACTCCAGCTGTTCCTCTCTTGGTCAGCATTGTCCGTTGAGGGTGGTATTAGATGCTTCTACTACTTCAATCTTCCTTATCACGTAATTCTCGTTCTTTAGTCGTTACTAATGTAATGTACAAAAATAAAATTGGAAAAGTAGATGACTCAATTATTTGCTTCATAGAATCTTCATGACACTTTTTAGATTCTTTTAGAGATATTTTAATCACGGTCCAATTTGTTATACTAATTTTGATTGTAGTCTGGCCACTTTTTTACTATTAATTGTGGTTAATCTTTTTTCTTTGTTGTCCATTTTGCCCATTAAAGTAATTAAAGGAAACAAATCAAATTATATTGAAGTAAAATAATTATAATAAACAATATGCATTTAGAACTATGTAAACATATAATACAATGTATCTATAGTTGCCCCATATGCTTCTCTGACATATGAAAAAAGATTCATGGATGTAGAAGACGTGATATCAAGACCACAAGCTTAACGACCTACTCGAAGTTCCAATACCGCGTTGATGGAAGCTCCACCGCTTGGCTCGAGGAGCTGCGTACACAACCCTAAGATCGCCACCATGGACATCTCACAACTCACCTAAAAAGTATAATGACCAAATTGCTCTCAGAAAAAAGAAAAGGTCCAAATGGCCAAAATCTCTAGGACAACGTACATTGCAGTTTCTTTAGGCGGGTTTAGAAACTGAAATTTCCCTACAAGCTTTGATGGAAGGTCCTTTTTATCATCAAAGGGTATCAATCTGCGTCTGATATCCTCTTCTTTATCCATTTTCAGATTTTTCTTTCTCAAATGCATAAAGCACAAAGTTCTCTGATATTCCCCAGCCAAGTCAGAACTTCACTGCTGCCAACCTGGTCCACTCACTGATGCTGTTTTCAATTCCTAATTAAAATTATACTTCATTCTTGTCTGCTTTGATATGCTGCATAGTAAAATTCCAAGTCCTCAAATGGCTTTGGATTCCAGCTCAAAAACACACACACCTTTCCTTTTCTATGTCCCTTTTTTATATTTCTTTTCCCAAAAGATGGAAAATTTGAGTCACAATATCATTCTTAATCATAACTTGGACTTAAGACACCGTTTGTCCCTACTTAACTACTTAACGTACAGCTGGTTTCCAGTGAGAATGGTTAACCCACAAGTTAAGGGATTTACCTCAAGATTCAAAATCATGTATCTTTCATTCTGATTTAGGGCCCATGATCAAAATCCTTTCCAGCAAAATTGATAGCAACTCAGAGATGTCTTTCTCATTCAACTATTTATGTTTGGTTGCTGAGGAGATAGGTACAAAAAACACTATTGGTGGTTGAAATGGTGGGTTTGTTTGCTTTTTCAGTTTTTATCATTTTCTCAGCAACAGCATAAGATTCTCAATAAAAGTTTACAACAAAATAGAAGATGAAGATGAAGAGTGAACATTGTAAAGTGTCTGAATGAATCTCAGTAATATATATTTATATTATCAAATGGTAAGTTGATGATACACAAGGTTTGGATCAAAACTAAAGTTTACATAAACAACTCTCCTTCCAAGTTCTTACAGTGCTACAAGTATTAAATGGGGTCTGCTCTTATGGAATTGGTGCAATTAGTTCTAGGATTTACATTGTGGAATTCTTGAAAGATAGAATTCTCCAAAGAATGTGTTGCTGAATCAACTTGCCAATCAGAGAGAGACTAAAATTAAAATGATGGAGAGACTGTTATTTTCCTCCAGGCTATAGATTCATTCAAACTGGAATTCCTCTGTATATACAGTTAACGGTGTTGATTAATGCTCAACTTTCATATGAGCTGAAGCCCCTGAGCCTGCAAAGAACAAAAATTGAATTATAAATCCAAACCCAAAAGCTGAAGTATTCACAATTTGACAATTACTACTGGTTACATTTATAAATTTGTAAAAATCATACTACTTACCATGAAGGCTCTGCTGCTCGATCTGGCCAAAACCCATCTGAACCATACTTTGGAGATCATCCTCAAAAAATTGTGGAGCCTGAAAGATAAATTTTCAGTAAGCCTTGAGTAAATGGTTAAATGTAAGTAGGACTATGTCAAAAGAGTGAACAGAGTCAAATATTTGCTTTAATTACCTGAAGATTTGCTCCACCAAATCTATCAAAAGCAGGTGATTGCATGGTTGAATTTTGAGTCAGTGAGGCATTTAAAGTTACTGGAAACTGCGTCTCTGTCTCATTAGAGATGCCGTTGCTATGTAAAGCTGGAAGTTGCTGGGGTTGATACCCAAAAGGAAATGATGCGGGGACTGCGGAATCTAATTGGTAAAGAGCATTTTGTAAAGCTCCTTGAGATTGAAGGATCTGAAATATGATGCAATGTGATAGATAAAGTTAGTGACTGGAAAATGCATAAGGACAAAGTTATAGAGTAGTTAGAGAATGTGTTACTTACTTCCTTTGACAGGAGAGCCTCCATGTTCAAATCCATTCTAGGATTCACAGTTGACAATTTCATTGAAAGAAACTGAGCCAATCACAAAAATGCAACAGAAAAACCATTTAGCAAGAAAACTAGGTGTTGCAATCACAACATGTATGGAGGAACCTTGAGACAATCTGAATTTACCTCGACTTGGCGCTGCAACGACTGAACATAGTTAATGATTTCATCTAGCATCACAGCTTTCCCAGTTACCTGAAAGGAACCAAACCAGATTTAGTACCATTCCTCATTCTTCTTTCTATCAATATTGCAGAACAAGTAATTGAACTGTTTAAGCTGTATTTTACATGTTTAAAGTACCTTGTTGCAACCAGGAACAAGATCTTGAAGAAACTTCAATCTTTTTTCTTTGTTGTCCATTTTGCCCATTAAAGTAATTAAAGGAAACAAATCAAATTATATTGAAGTAAAATAATTATAATAAACAATATGCATTTAGAACTATGTAAACATATAATACAATGTATCTATATCATAGAGTTGAAAAAAAAAAAAAAACTAAGGCAAACTAAGTAGTATCAAATGGAAGTTGTCACAACAATACTTAGAGGTATAGTCACAGATATTCCATAATCGAGCTTCAACATTATTCTTAATTAATAGATAGGAAAAAAAATCATCACTACTTACATTCTTTTAAGATATACAAAATGCATCTCGGTATCCAGAATAATATTACTTGTGTACTAGGTATCAAAAAATGCAAACATATCTTTGCACAAGGTAATTCCAAAAGAGCAAGGTAGTTAACATTGTGCCTAGTAAAAAAGAAGAAAAAAGACTCATCGCTTCTTACATTTTCCTTAAGATATTATCTGTGTACTGGTTATAAAAGTGCAAACGTATCTATGCACAATGTAATGCAAAAACAGCAAGGTAGTTTTAACATTTTTCATTATCAAAAGGTAGGGGAAAAAGAACCATTGCAACTTACTTTTTCCTTAAGATATGAAAAATGCATTCCCCTTTCCATAATATCTCTCATTTGTATTATGTAACTTAAGATGCAAAGGTATGTATGCACAATGTAGAATACTACCTTGTTAAATGGATCGGAACATATCTTCTTATCAAAACATACCCATCTGAAATTTCTATTCAATTGTGTAATGAAGGTTGATTAACGACGCATGATCGTGACAATTATAAATTAAAGGTATATATGTAATAGGTTTTCGACAAGTCTATACTAAAGAAAGATTTTAGCATTACTTATACTAGACATCTATAAGAAGGAATCGAAATCCAAAAATGTGGGAAGCCACACAAAAACTTGTGAAAGCAACTAAATTAAGAAGCCAAAAGAGAGAGAGAGAGAGAGAGAGAGAAGAGGAAATGATGAAAATAGAAGAGTAAAAAAATGAAATGAAGTAATGAAAAACAACAAGAATAAGAAACCGATGAGAATAAAGGAGAAGAAAAAAGAAATTTTTTATGATCAAAAGAGTTCAGCCCATTATATAGATTCAGCAAGCAGTACAAAAATGAAACGCCCCTATGGGGGCGACAGAAAGAATTGTTCCTCAAAGTACCCTGAGACTCCTATTCTAAAACAAGAACAAGAACCCAATTTACCCCTAGTACACCCACCTTTTAGAAAGCCCACGCACCATTATTTCAAACAAAAACTTAGAAACTCCGAAGCAGTAAATTAAAATGGTCCCTTAGAGCATCTGGTTTTTGCGACCTGAAAAAGAAACTAAATACTAGGAATGGAAGATGACAAGTCACCTTTCATCCCCTCCAAAGTTAGGCAAGCCCAGCAGGCCCACCCAGCCCACCAAGCTCTAGCCCATATGGCAATTACAAAGGACACCCCCATGATTACTAGGGGCACCCAATGCACCCAGAATTGCAGATCTACGAAGGCAGCAACTCCCTCCGCCACCAAAGAAGTCCGGCCCCATATGGAGATAGGTCGCCCTTGATCCTCATTCATCACCAGCTTCTGACCACCACTGCAATACACGTCACCACCACCACTAGCAACATCAAAACCATCGCTAACACCTTGAACTCAAGCCTAGTAAAAGAAGCTAAACCCGTTCTCAACACCACCAACAGCAGCAAGAGAAAAATCCAGCCAGAACTCTTTTAATCGCCGATGTGACTCGTCCCCGGCACCGTCGAGTACTCTAGCCGCACCATCAGTCCTCCAATCGCCTTGGCCGATCGTGCATATAAGCCTCTGATCCGTCAGAATCAGATCCGAAAGCCACCACCCCAAGCCACTTATCTCGTACGGAGCCCCAAAAACACTCCCTTCACCCACAACCACCAAATCGGCCCTGCCTTCATTCGAGACGTAGTTTCACAGACTGCTGCCAACACTGATCGCACCATACACACACAAGATGAACAGGCCTAAGCCTATTATGGCCACTATTGAGAAATCAACGGGGAAGATACAAGAGAAAGTATCCAAAGGAGAGACTCTCTCAAAACCCTAGCAGAGCGCTAGGTTGATACATAAGAAAAAAGACATGATATAGGGTGTAAAAAAAATTAAATGTATAAAAGATATGGTTATTTTATTTAGGACTAAATTTTTCTTACTCCTTGTACTTTTCTTGAAAAATCAGTTCAGCCCTCACCTTCTAGTTTCATCAAAATAATGTCTGCACTTTTAATTCTCATCCAATATATCCATCCGTCAGACATTCATCCAATTTGGACGTTAACTCGCTGACGGGGCAAAAACATTCACGCCAAATCAGCTCGTTGGGGGCATATTTGAAGGGTAAAATTATCATTTCAGCTTTGAATGCAAATGAGAATTTTTGTAGAGTTAATGGAATGGACCTATTGGGTGAGAATTGAGAGAACAAAGAGTATTTTGATGAAATTAGAAAGTGAAGGACTGAACTGATTTTTCAGGAAAAGTACAGGGAATAAGTAGAATTTAGTCCTTTTATTTAAGTTACATTTTTCTTTTTTATTGACTATGCATTAGTTAAAGATTTTGTTGTGCCGATGACATAGTATATTTGGTATGATTTTTATGAATACCAAATTAATTGAAAAAAAAATTAAGTTATTGATTGTTTTGAGTAATATTATCATGGGCAAATTTGGTATGTGGAAAGTAGAAGTTGACTAATAATACATATATAGGAAACTAAGCTGATGTCGTTATCTACTTATCTAGTTATTAGACCGCAGTTATTAAAAAAATTCGTCTGAATTACATTTAAAATAGGTCATGATTTTTGGACTTAAAACAAATTTTGTCTTTTTTTTTTTATCATTTATAAATTTGTAACAAAATATTGGGTGATTTGGATGTCAAATTGTGCAAAATAACATAAAGCCACCTCTGTCTCACTCTAAATTCTAAAATGAATGGAACAACTCACAATTACATGATTACAGGATATTGCATCAAGCACTTTATTATATTCTTGAGCTGTGGAAACATTTTTTGAACAAAGCACAAAAATTTAACATTCGTTACAGAATGTAACAACTGGAACACCTGCCAACTAGTAGTAGTAATGAGCATAGAACGTTACATTCTGAAGTACAAGGTGTTCATATACCACCCTAACCTTGGCTGTAAATGCTGGGGGAGTAAGGCTCGCCAACCCCAAAAGTGGAAGAGAACACGCAGAACAAGGATGCTGAGCCTCCTTCAACACATAGCCAAAGGGGCCACCCGCACAAGGGATGGGCCCCCTCCTGCACTCCCACTCCCATTTCCCAGAACATGCAAAGCTCATTTGCCCCTTTCGGGAGTGCACATTCTCCCACACCGGAAATGAACAGGGCTCTAATCCGAAACAGGTTATATAAGACGCCTCCACTTCCATATCAGGTAAGTCATCACTATCTCACTCCCCTAATTGTCAACATATTTCCAGATACTGACTTAGGCATCCAAGGGTTATAGGCTAGTCCACCTGGTCTACCCCTGACGCTCGTTATATCTTGTAGGAAAATTGACTCATATCCACTTGCTTGGGGAAGCCTCGAGATATCGACTAGGAGCAAAGACCCATCCCACTGTCGGACTCTAGCTGAAACACAAGGCACTCTATCACATTCTCGAGACTAGATTCCCAAAAACAACTTTAATTATGAACAATTTGAAGAAGAACAAAAATCTCTAATTTCATTATAAAAAATCGCTTCACCATATTAGTATTTCTTTCCAACTTAACATTAATTATATAGCAAGCGGTATCATATGCAGAGAAAAAAAAAACTTAGGTCCAAACTAGTTGGACCTTGGTGTCCAAATATCTTTTATTTGCATACAATTGGCAATCTAAATTCAAAATTTAACAGTTGAAAAGTTACATAAAATTTTAAAGATCATCTCTGAAAAAGTTAAATCAATATAAATAAAAAATTGTTTACTCATTCAATTGCATCAAACAAATAGACGATTGATCATGAGACTGTTAACTTTCACTATAACTATTCATTTGTTTGATACAATCTAGAGGTTGACTTTTCAACACTGAAAAATCAAAAACCCGCCAAACCAACCCTGAATTGTGATAAAGAAATGAAACCGGACCAAATTAGTTGGTCGATGCCGAAACCGCATGCACCGACCCGGCCACTTAGGTCTCCGTTCTCGATTCTGCCATATAAAAAACCGGTGGTGAAGGGAACCACATTTGTTATTACTAGACGGATTTATATTTGTAGGTGCAAGAACTATTTATGGTGTGTTGGCATTCCCATACAAAACCTTGAAGTATCCTACAAGCTGATCTAAGAGAATCTCAGGTAAATGCATCCATGCATACATGCATAAATTAGGTGTTGGTCTAGGAAAGTATCTTTGGGGTTAATGGGTTTAATATATTTTATTTATTTGAAGATATTTTTCTGTGTGTAAAAGGGTGTAATTGATTTCCTAAATATTTTAGGTTTGGTGTCTTTAATTGACCATCTTTAAAACAATATATTGTTTCCTTGTAGAAGTGGTATTAGGGTAGAAATATGTTTGTTTGTGTGCTGGGACGGCACCTATTCATATATATTGAAAAAGAGGGACAATCATAGGGGGAAGGAAAAGCAAGAATCAGTTTGGAGGTCTTGTATGCTTGAGATTGATTTTGTCATAAGATTCAAAGGCACATGTTCCATGTTTAAGTGTCTTGGTTGTGTTTTTCATATGCATTAATTCTCTTGAGATCAATAGAGAGGCTGTGAAAAAAAAAAGTACAACTAAAAAAAAAAACTTTTGACCTAGCCTCCTTTGCTAGGGTTTACTTTCTAGGGCTCTAGAAAGCAAGATCTGATCTACCATGGATATGGAGATACTTAGTTGGAATTGCTGAGGGATCTGCAATGACACGACAAAGAGGGCGCTGAAGGATTTAGTTTCCCATAATCATCCTCAAACCATTTTTCTTTGTGAGACGAAGATCAGCAGTCTTATTGACTTCCGTGAGTTGCATCGGGTTATTGGATTTCAGCATTCAAATGAGGTGTTGAGTGATGGTGTATCAGGAGGATTGGTGATGTTCTGGACTGATGATATACAAGCAACAGTCTTGACTTTCTCTGCACATCACATTGACTTGGAGATTGTAGGAGGTCTTGGAGATCCATGTTGGAGGTTAACGGGATTCTATGGATATGCTAGGATGACAGATAGAGATCAGTCATGGCAACAGTTACGGAATTTACGTGATCTCGATTCTTTACCCTGGGTTGTTATTGGGGATTTCAATGAAATCTTGAATAATGGAGAAAAGATTGCGGGGCCGCTTCGTTCGGAACGTCAGATGCATGGATTTTGTGAAGCTCTTAGATATGGTGACCTTCTTAATTTAGGGCTTCAGGGTGCTATGTCTACATGGTGGAATTCTGACACACAACTCCTATTAGATCTTGCAGTTTGTACACCATGTTGGTGGGATATCTACGGGCATGCACATGTGCGTCATCTAGCTCCCAGTGATTCTGACCATGTTCTGATACTCTTACAAGCCTGCTCTATTCCCTTGGCCAAAAGACCAAGAGTGCACCGGTTCAAATTCGAAGCTTACTAGCTTCACCATAATGATTGTGATAAGGTTGTGAAGCAAGCATGGGTGACAGAAGTGACTGGAAGTCCTATGTACTGTGCAGCCAAGAAGACTGAGTTCACAAGGATACAGCTTGATGATTGGTAGAAGAGAGCTTTCAGGACTAGGCAGCAACAGATGTTGGGGGTGCGTGCTCGTCTTGAGGAGTTACTAGATGTTCCTGTGTCGGTGGAGGTGCAGAATGAAAAGAAAGAGCTGATGAGCAAATTGTAGAATCTTCTTTCACAAGAAGAATCTTTCTGGAAGCAACGGTCCAAAGTGACATGGTTGAAGGAGGGGGATAGAAACACAAGCTTTTTTCATCGAAAGGCTGCCAATAGAAAGAGGATAAACTTCATTCATGGTCTTTATGAAGAAAATGGGAATTGGTGTGATGATGACGCAGGTCTGGAAAGAGTTATCTCTACTAATTTTCAAAGATGTTTACTACTTCCAATATATATTTTGAGGCAGTGAACAACACTTTAGCAGCTATACAACCGTGTGTAATACAGGCAATGAATGTACAATTGTGTGCTACTTATACACAGGAGGAGGTGAGGACTGCTTTGTTTCAAATGTATCCCACCAAATCCCCGGGACGGGATGGTATGTCTCCGCTCTTTTTTCAACATTATTGAGACACTATTGGTGCAGACATTACTGAAGCAGTTCAGAGTTTTCTCCATTCAGGTAAACTTCTTCGTGAAATTAATTTTACTCATATCTACTTAATTCCCAAAGTCGATAATCCGGAAAATATGTTAGAGTTGAGGCCTATTGCGTTATGCAATGTTATCTACAAGATTTGCTCTCAGGTAATAGCTAACAGATTAATGTTGATCTTGCCTGAGATGATTTCACCATATTAAAGTGCTTGTGTTCCGGGGAGATTGATTACTGGCAATATCCTTGTGGCCAATGAAACTGCTCACTTTGTTCATAACAAGAGGGAGGGTAATGAAGGTTTTATGGCTTTGAAGTTGTATCTAAGCAAGGCTTATGATCGCATGGAATGGAGCTTTTTGAAAAAAGTTCTCGACATATTTGGTTTTGCTTCTTCATGGATTGAGTTAGTGATGTAGTGTATTAGTACCGTCCGGTATTCATTTTAAGTCCGTGGAAGGCCTCAGGGGCTTGTGATTCCTAGCAGAGGACTGAGACAAAGGGGGTTTTGCTTCTTCATGGATTGAGTTAGTGATGTAGTGTATTAGTACCGTCCGGTATTCATTTTAAGTCCGTGGAAGGCCTCGGGGGCTTGTGATTCCTAGCAGAGGACTGAGACAAAGGGTTTGTCTCCATATTTATTCTTAATTGGAGCAGTAGGTTTCTCTGCTTTATTTCTATGGAAACAAGAGTTAGGTTTTCTTCAAGGTATTAAGGTTTATGATGGAGCCCCTTCTGTCAATCATCTTTTATTCGCTGACGATAGTATGTTATATGCTCATGCTTCTTTGGAAGATTGTTACCAGATTCAGGAAGTTATTGAAGCATACGGGAGGGCCTCAGGACAATTGGTTAATTTTGACAAAAGTTTAGTGGTGTTCAGTAAAAATGTGGACTTTGCTATGCAAGAAGAAATATCCAGTTTGTTGGGAGTAGAAGTTGTTGACTCCCATGAACAAGGGAAGTTACTTAGTGGTGCTGGAAAGGACATTTTGATCAGGGTAGTTGCTCAAGCGTTACCTACCTATGCCATGAGCGTCTTCCAATTGACAAAGAGTTTTTGTGAAGATTTGAAACAGCTTTGTGCTCAGTTTTGGTGGGGATCTACAATGGATAAAAGAAAAATTCATTGGAAAACATGGAATGCATTGTGTAATCCGAAAGAAGAAGGGGGACTAGGGTTCCGTAGCTTGGCTAGCTTTAATTCGGCGATGCTTGCTAAACAAGCTTGGAGGGTTATTTCTAACCCTAATTCCTTGGTTGCTCGAATTTTTAAGGCAAAATATTACCCTACTAGTTCATTTTGGTTGGCAGATAATCATTCTTTTCCTTCATATTCTTGGAGGAGTATTTTCTTTGCAAGGGATCTATTGAAGCAAAGCACATATTGGCAGATTGGTTATGGGACATAGGTCAATATTTGGAATGATAATTGGTTGCCAAGTTTGCCTAGTGGTAGGCCTCATGAGAATGCAGCAGGTCTTGCTAAAGTGGCTCAGGTTTCTGATTTGCGTACTACTAATGGTGCTTGGAATTATGATACGATTGTTAGATTGTTTTCTTCAGAGGAAGTGGATGCCATTTTAAGTGTGCCTCTAAGTTTGAGAAGGGTTGATGATAGATTGGTTTGGAAATTGGAACGAGATGGGAAATATTCTGTTAAAACAGCGTACAAGTTATCCTTATCTCATTCTCCTACTTGTGTACCCTTTGAGCTATCGGTTAACACTGATTTTTGGAAAAAATTATGGAAAGTGAAGATTCCTAGCTAATTCGGCAAAGATTCACATGTGTAAAGTGTGCCATAATATTCTTCCATCCATGGAGAGACTCGGTTCTAAAAGGGTGGTGTTGGAGTCACAGGTATGTGTTTTGTGTGATAGTGCATTGGAGACTACATTACATATTACTCTTGATTGCCCTTTTACAAGACAGATTCTCCAAAGTAGAGGAGTGTTGGCCCAAGTATGTTTAAGTTCTTATGTAATATTTTGTGATTTGTTGCATTGGTTAAGTTTATGTGTCCATGACCTTCCATTACTAAACTTGGGGGAATTTATCTACCTTTTGTGGGGCATTTGGAAGGAGAGAAATAGCAGAGTTTGAGACAATAAAAGGTGCCCTACTGTTGATGTGCTTCTTAAGTCTACTGTAAGATTGCATGAGTTTCAATTTTATAATACCAAACCGATTACTCAAGGGAGTGGTCGTCCTAGAATTGCTCGATGGAAAGCTCCCTCATCTGGCTTGTTGAAAATAAATGTGGATGGTTCTTTTCACCATGTCTCACGAGTAAGAAGTGCTGGGTTTGTGGTTCCTGATGAATATGGCAGTATGGTGGCTAGTGGTGGGAGGCCGTTGGCTGGTTTAATTTCGCCAGAACATGCAAAGGTTTTGGCATGTAAGATGGCAATTGAGTTTGCCTTAGCTCAAAATTTGTTACTTGCTATATTAGAAACTGATTTTGAGATGGTGCAACAACAAGTATCTAGCTCTTAAGGGTCTAACACTTCCTTTCTGGGTCGTATCTATGAGGATCTGACCTCCATATTGGCTTCAAATCCCAATTTGCAGATTACTCACACTAGAAGAGACGCCAACAAGGTCGCACACCTAATGGTTGCGCACGCTAGTTCTCTAGTACAGGAATGTTTTTATTTTTCTCCTCCTTCATTCTTATTAGCTGTTATTGCAGCTTATTGTTATCATATGTAATTTTCCGATTTTTCAATAAAGGCTGACCTCTTCTACCTCAAAGAAAAGTAGAGAGGCTGTGAAGAAAGAAGAGCGATATTTGGCGATCGTTCAAGTGAAGAAGAAGGTCAAGATTCAAGACAAACAACACTCTAGTGAGTCTAGAGATTGTAGTCGCGTAGAGAGCTATATGTGTTTGTAAAGAACATATCATTCACCGTAAGTTAATTCTTATTTTGGATTCTCAAGAGTAAAAGCCCCGCAGTGTGTTTAATCTCATGTTTGAGGTTTTCACTGCGTAACCAAAAATCTGGTGTTCTGTTTATTATTTTTGGTTTCTGCCTAGTAAAGATTGATACGCGCCTTGCAATCCCCATTTTCAAGAAAAACGTTTCATCCTTGTATTTTCAATATTTGATAATTTTGATTTTTAATCATTAATGATCTTGTTTCATTAATTTAACAGATGTAATAAAGATCTAGATTGATCAAATTCGTTAATAATCGGTTAATTTTAGTTATAATGATTACATTAATGTAATCACACTTAATTAATGATAATTGAACCCATTATTACTGGAGACTAATATTATTTTATAACATACAGATTAACAAATCACTGTCGATATCTGTCACTGTTTGTTGTCGTTGGTGTTCATCATCAATGATTAATCCACACAGGAGCAGAGAACAGAGAGAGAGAGAGAGACCATTGAGGATTAATCATTTATCTATTTCATCTTTTTTACTTTTACCTTGATGCATGCTTCAGCCGCTAACTAAAAAGCTTTGGGACCTCCCTGGGTTGGTGCTCTTAGAGCTGGGAGTGGGTGAAATGTGGTGGTTCAAGAAAAACAATAATAACAAAAGTTGTTTTAACTTTTTCTTTCCTTGTCTTTATGTACTTATTATTTTCTTATTTTCTTCTTATGGGTCGAATATTTCTTTTTAATCTAGCTTGACGATTAGTATGTGGTCCTCAATCAAGGAATTTATTCCTGTATTGGCTAGCTTCTTTATCAGATCGAATTCTCTTATATCAAGGCTACTCGATTCAGCCCACCAACTGCTTAAATCTTATTATCCAGCCCCCAACAAACTAACAGATTGATATCAATGTTTGGTACAAACAATCGGTAATTCTGTTTTTCTTTTTAGTTTTAATTTAAGGGAGATGATGATATGCATCACAATCTGGCGTTCCACCACGTATTGCCCTTTTTTTTTTGGGTTATAAATTAAGTGGTCTTAATCAACGGGCAGAGTACGTACCTTGTGTTGCAACAAATATTGATGATGGATGGCATGAGTTCAGTTAAGTGCCCATGAAAGCAAGTAACTGTACTACTACCATTTATTCCCACAAGTTGGGAGCCTTTATAAATTTGAGTACTTGATCTCGTTGGAAAGAGAACCCTATACAAACCCGAGCTAGCCTCCTTAGCCATTAGTCTCTGTTTTACTCTATGGTGCTAGGCGAGGACTAGGCGGGCTAGGCGGTTCTAGTGGTGATTCTAATAATATAAATGACAATATTTAAAGTCTAAAAATTAATTATAAATATAAAAATAGTCAAAATATAGAATAAATTAGGGTTTATGACCGCCTAGGTTCCGCCTAGCCCGCCTAGCACCGCCTAGTCCCCGCCTAGCACCACCGCCTAGCCCGCCTAGTCCCCGCCTAGCCCGCCTAGAAGCCCAGCGCCTAAGGGAAACGCCTAGGCCAAAATCGGAGCGGTTCCTTGCCGCCTAGGGCGATTTTTAGAACATTGCACCTATATATAGTGCGATAAAGGATCCTATAGTACAAGGATTCTCTTTGGCTCTCTAAATTTAGCAACAGACTAATCTTAGAATATCTAGAATTTTTTTTTATTTTTTAAAAGAAACCCTCATCCCTGATCAAATCCCTGTAATTAGAGAAGATAACCACAATAAAAGCATAACTTATGTTTAAGGAGGATAACAATATTTCAAAAAATTGGTTTCTTGCCTTGATCTTTGTGATCGAATGAATGGTTGATTACACATTATATCATTCTTATTGTTCTAAAGAACCAGTTATAATTATTATACTTCTAATGAATCATTTAGACTAAGACTGTAAATAGTCAAGACGTACAAGAAAGTATCTTTACAGAAGTTTTACCCTAAACAATACCAATATATATCGGTCTTTACCAATAATCACTCTACACTCACACTGAAGCCCTAGCTGCTAGTTCGGCTCACAAGAAAACTCGAGGGGAATGGGAATAATCGATCACGTACTATAACAGTACATAACCGATCGAAAAGCTTCAGCATTGACATTTAAGATATATAATTATTTAGGTAATAACAATCAACACAAAAAACTATAACAACTTCTGTAGATTCCAGAAACCTGCTAATATCTATATCTCCGAGCTCTTACTTCTATGTAATGATGCATCGCGTGTGAACGGTTTGTTAATTGTTTATGAACGTCTATGTATATTTGGGTATAAAAACATGCATGCAATGCAGTATTATAGATATAAATAAATATCAAAGTCAAGATTCATTTAATCAACTTGTTATATATAAACAGTTAAAGACACCCAATTACTGTTCTGTATCATCTTCTGCGCATTGTCTCTGACCTTTAAGCCACAAATATCCTCCTCACCGCCCACCATATCCTTTCTCTCTCTCTGTTTCTGTGTTTCTGTGGGTGTGTGTTCATTTTTCTGAGAATAAATATCTCAAACATCAAAGATGCTCCTCTCTCTCTCTCTGAGAGAGACTGTCGGCAAATGATATGATATATAATCTAATCGAATTCATGCAATATAAGCAAGCCAAACCCCTCTGGGCAGTTTATTATTGGAGCTCTAACGTGACCGTCAATCATTGAAGCTCACATTCATATGCACCCTCCTCGATCCCTTCCTCACCTATAATACTATCGATTCTCAAACCTCTGGCACGCTCTCATTGGCCAGAGGGCACGAAGTACGAGTTAAACTACTTCATTGTTGAACAAGTATTAATATTATAAGCAACGGTTAGTAATTGTTCTGATTGCCCTAGTTAAGCTAGCTAGCTCTGTTCTAGTTTGTTTACGTTGTTAATATATTCTTGTTCAAAGTCTGATCAACAAGGCAACAAGTTAGTCTTCCAATAAAAGCTTTGAAACAATCATATAATGCAGATCGAGGAGGGGGTTTAATCATTAGGCTTCGCTCTTTCATTAAAATATCCTTGAAAAAAAATTTCAAGTATTTTTTATTTTTTGTGTCAGACTTTCATACATTATTTGTATATATGTTTATTTATTTAATTTCAAATTTCATTGTAAAAATTCGATCCCCGTAGTTAATTTTGCTGTCATTTTGAAGTTTGCATATGTGCTGGTAGTGTTTGCTGAGTCTTCTAACGAAACCGGATCATTTTAATAAGCCAATGATATTATTAATAAACTAGTGATGCAAATCGCTTAGAATGATCGACATCCCGAATAAATATTGGAGTGTACAAACATCAAGATTGGTTAGCATCAAAACTAAAGGCAGCTTGAGGAAGTAAATGAGCGAGCTAGAATTTTTTTTTTTTTGAAAAGGGGTTTGGAACTCAGTCAAGCTGGGAGGCTCATCCCCACGTCCATATTATTATTTGTTTCCATCACGTCGCATAGGGGGGGGGGACGTAATACCTGAACCCGTAGCGCTCATATTCAAAAGACAAGAATCCTGATAGATCACATAGGGGCGTCTCCTCTAAAGATAGATCAATAACATGACCTAGACTAGCAAAGTGGGCAAATCTATCCGCCACACTATTTGCTTCTCTATAGATATGCCGAATTACAGAAAAATCAAATTCAAGTAAATAATCCTTGCAATCGTCTGTAATACGACTTACCTAAGAAAATCCAACTCTTGACGGTTTAATGAAGCAACCAAGACAGAGGAATCACTCTCTAATTCTATCTCCTTCCACCCTTGATGAATAGCCAGCAATAAACCTGCTATACATGCCTCTGCCTCACAATGAAGAACGGAGTAAACATGGGGCAGAAAGCTGGACCATGCTCCTCTGAAGGCTCCAAACTCATCCCGCACAATAACCCCAATTCCCCCACTCTGAGACTCACTCCTGAAGGCCCCATCCACATTTATTTTAAGCCTTCCACGTGGTGGAGACACCCACTTAATTGCTCATCTCTTCCTGCCCTTGTAGGAACATGCAAAGGATTGAGTCTTTGATATTCATGTAATAAGTTTTGAAAATGCACAGCGGAAATTTATAAATTAATTTTAAAGTGAAATTCTTTTAATTACTAAATCCCAAATTGTTTGTCCATAACTAATATGACAAATAAATTTTCGGGGCTCACAATTAAAATGGGGTATTTTTAAATGTACCAAATAAATATCTAAGTACACCCAACAAAGTTTGTACGTCCAACACAATTATAAAATTTCTAACTACACCTAGTAATTCTTCGAATTATACTCTTTTCTTAATGAAACCCAGCAAAAACTCCTTTGTTCTTTTTCTTAATTAAACCTAGCAAAAACTCCTTTGTTCTTTTTCTTAATTAAACCTAGCAAAAACTCTTGAAAGCTTCAAAGTCGAGGATTTCAATGGTGCCCAGCAACAAAGAGAAGAAGCTCACAAAGCCTCGATTCATTCCATCAAAAGATGAAAACAAACCTGTGCGTCAAGACCAAACTTTGAGGTCGGACCTAATTGAGACAGAGAAAGCCTGTTGAGACTGCCTCCATTTTTCCTATTCCCAGATCATGAAGAAAGGAAAAAGGATCAGAAAAGTAAAAAAAAAAAACTTCCTCATACCCAACAATTTAGCACCTAACACTTATGTTGCCTCTCTCTCTCTCTCTCTCTCTCTCTCTCTCTCTCTCTCTCTCAAGCGAAGAAGAGGAGATTGGTTAACGTACTCTATGAAACTAGACTACTAATCATATATGGTTAAATGTTCATCATTAAAAACAACTCTCTGAATAACCCTATTAGAATTAGGGTGCAGCTATTTATGATAGTGATCTACTCTCTCTCTCTCTCCAAGTGAAGGTAGAGATTGACAAAAAAGATTGATAATTGTTTCTAATTATCAACTTACAGTTTATACCACAATTAAAAGCAAGCTTAAGTAGTTAATTTTTGGGATCTATACATCTCTCTTTTATCTCCCATTTAAGTAGAGAAACAAGTTTATGGAGAAAGGAGAACTTTACACAACCAGCAGCGGCACCATCGAGCTATTTTCTGCGTGCAATTTTTTTTTTTCCTAAGGGTGAAGATAGAAAACCAAATAGAATATTTTAGAGCTGCGTACACTAAGAAAGTTGCTGAGTACATTTAGCAAGACCATTAAAATGTACCTTGTTCCTTGAGGTCCAAATGCATCACACTGCATTTCAGAATGTTAGTCTCCAGAGATCTCTAGAAGACAAAATTAGGGTGTCCAGAAGTGTGGAACTGATTAAATCTGACAAAGTTGCAATTTGAGCAATATTAATGCAAAATAGAGTGGACACCCATTTTCAAAATCTTGCACCGGCTGCCAAGTAAAGAATAGGTACTTAACTACCCCTTACCCTCAAAATTTGACTCTCCCTCCACAAAATCCAAATCTGCAACATCATCCCCAAAATATAGCCTCCCATTTACCAAACACAACCTCTACCACTGATGCTACTCCACACCCCGTTCCCCATCACAACCCTTCCTTAGAATTTCTCCTTCCCAACAACCATAACAACTTTCACTGCCATATATTTCCCAAAATACATCCACCCCTCAAAACTCGAATGCACACATAGCCCCAGACCTCCACTTTCCTTGCAATCCACAAATCAGAAGCATCACTCCAAATTGTCACCACCCTCATTCATGGAACAGCCCCTCCCCCTCCCCCCCTACACACACACACATGGGTATGTTAGGATCTGTTAATATTTGTGATCGAGGGGTCTAATTAACGTAAAAGAGAGAGAAAGACACACACACGAGAAGTATAGTGGTTGGTCTCCGCCTTAGCGGGAGACTACGTCCACTTGAATATTGTACTATGTGTGTTTGGGATTACAAAGTGTGTAATGGAGTGATTTTTAAGTGGGAGGAGGCATTCCTTTTATAGGTGAAGGAAGCCATCTCCTTTACCTTTTCTTAGATGTGGGATGTAGAAATCACTATTCTAGTGTAGAAAGTATGTTTGTAAAGGCAACTTGGCAAGGCCGGGAAGGTGGCTTCCCGGCGACGTATTTACCTCTTCCGGATACCATCAAGGTTCTAAAAAACGCTAGGCGCTAGTCTGGTGGTGACCCGAGGACTAGCGCCCTCCCGCCTAGGCGGGGACTAGGCGGTTTTAATTATTTTAATTTTTTAATTATTTTTATGACATATTTTATATAAATAAAAATATTTAAAATTTGAAAATGAATTATAAATAGTGTAATTAATCAAAATAGAGAAAAGAAATTAAGAATTTAACAATAAATAATACTTTAAATTAGCCTCAGTGGGTTTGTTATATGATTTGATCTAACGCAAACTAGAAGGACACGTTTGTTTTGTTTAGCAAACGTGTCAACTTGAAACATCCAATTGAATTGCTAAACCAGTCTCTCTGTCTTTTCTCTTCCTTCACCCCACTACACCAGAAGATAAAGCCTCACTCTCTCTTGATCTCTCCCATTTTTAACCACCACCACTCCATTCCCATTGCAATACGACCTGATCATCAAAGAATCAGAAACTTACGAATGAGAAACACAAGTCAAAACAGCCAAACAGCTCCAAGAATCAGAAACACCAAAGCCCATCAACTTAACAAGATATTCAGAGACTCACTGAGCTTAAAGAACCCATAAATTGAACCAAGTCTTCTACTTTGTTGCTTGACAGCTTGAAGAGGAGTCAAAGAGAGCAAACCAAGAGTGAAGAGTTGGCATCTTTGACTGGAAAGTGAAAACCCAGAAAGAGTTTGTGAGATTGTGAGATTGTGAGAATCATGATTCATGAAAGCCAGAAATTCAATTGAATTTTCTAAAACCCAGAAGTTGGACTTACCAGCAAGGCAGCAAATCAGTAATGTCACCGTTGTCACGGCGTCACCGGCGACTCGGAGTCGGAGAAAGACTGATAATAAATGGTCCGTGCGGCCATGCCGTCGAGAGAGAGAGAGAGAGAGAGAGAGAGAGAGAGAGAGAGAGGAGAGAGAGCCTTCATCGCACCCAGAACCCTATCTTCGATTTGGGTAAATTGGGATTAAGTATGAAGAGTAAAAAAAAAAAAAGGGACTGAAACCCCTAGTCGCCGACCCGCCCAGAACCTCCTAGCCCGCCTAGGCGGCTGACTTTCTGCCCAGCTCCTAGCTTGCTCGATTAGGCCAAAATTGGAACGGGGTGGTGACGCCTAGCGCCTAGGCAGATTTTTAGAACCCTGGATACCGTAGCGTAGCTTGAATATGGGGCTACGGGATGCATGTCTCGGTTGGGCCTCACCATGGCTTGTGGGTGTCCCAAAGAGGGTGTTACTTATGCTTAGTGATGTAACAAATCCTCCATGCATAGTGGGAGGTATGTACAAGTCCCCAAAGTCCCCAAGTAAGAGGAGCTTCATGGTTGGGGAGTTATAATTATGAAGTCATCAAGCATAAGTAACCAGGCAGCACGGAGCCCTACAAGTCCCCGAACTCCGTAAGCAAGAAGGGACTCGTTAACCTGCACAACAAAGACAAAAACACGCATATGGAGAATGCTTGTCGTATTGAGCAACGTATGTGAGTTGCATTGATATGCATTGGCATATATGTGTGTACGAGGTGGATGATACATATTGATGTATATACGTAAATGGCGTCGAGTATGATCGGTTATGACGTAGAAACTCAAGAACGCATATAGTTGTGTGAGGAAACAGATTGCATATGATAAATGCGTGATGCGCGCCAGAAAACGAACGAGGTCGAGTTTGACGAGGTTACACTTGGTGTAAGTTGCATGAGTGCCATGAAGGCAAGTGTATGTAATTCGTGAATCATGACTAGGCGAACGCTTGTGTTTGTTTGGTTGTCGCTCGTATTAATGGAACCTGAAAAGAATTCAATTTGTCGCGAGCGACAAATGGTAGAAAAATTCAATGTTCCATTAATGTGTATGATGTCGAGTGGATGTGAGTGTAAAGGTTGGGAATGCCGGAAAGCAAGAGTGTGAAAGCTCAGGGGTACCGTGAAGGCTTGAACGGGAAGCTCGGGGGTTGCCGGGCAGGCATGAGGGGGAAGCTCGAGGGTTGCCTGGGAAGGCGTGAGCGGAAGCTCGTGAGATGGAAGCTCTGGGGTTGCCGGGAAGGCGTGAGCGGAAGCTCGGGGTTGCCACGAAGGCAAGAGAAGGAAGCTCGGGGGTGCCGCAAAGGCATGAGCGGAAGCTCTTGAGTTAGAAGCTCGGGGGTGTCGCAAAGGCTTGAGTGGAAGCTCGTGAGTGGGAAGCTCGGGGGTGCCACGAAGGCTTAAGCGGGAAGCTCGAGGTTGGCGCTGAGGCGAGAGCGTGAAAGCTCGAAGTTGCCACTGAGGCATTAATGGGTAGCTCGCAAGTGATGCCCTGAGGCATGAGCGTAACCATTATTAATTATGCTGAGCTGTATGTACAAGTGCCCAAAGTCCCCGATCAAGGAGGGTTTTTAGCTGGTTGATACCAAAGCGTGGCTTTGTGCCGTATTGCGAGCATAATTAGTGCAAGTGCGTTGTCCATCTAGAATTGGTAGAAGCGAACACTTATGCCCTTTCGGGTGGGCCCCTGGTAGGCCCTCCAAGGAGTCCCCCACTCCTGGCTATAGATCTCCGTATGGTAGGAAAATTGTTTGATGAGGGGAGCTGCGTTTAAGCAGTGGGTGTTAGGTAGCGAACCTAATCTTTGATACCCAAGTGTCGAGGGTTAACTGCCGGATCAATGGATTCCATGGGCTACGTTAACCGATCCCTTTACTATTTCCCAGAGGAGAAAAACTTGACTGCAATGCCGCGTAGCGGTCATTGTCACCTATGAGGAGTTGCATTACCGCTTGGCGGTTGGTCGTGGACCATAGACTCGTGGAGTCTAGACCCGTTTAGGTCTCTTTCCCGTGGGGAGATTTTGACAAAGTTTGGTGCCTGAAGGCTAGACCATATGTTTATATATAAAGTATATGTAAAGTTTGTAATTATATGAACAATGACAAATAAGTATGGCAACCAATAATATATGGATCTTATGACCATGTAACATGCACAATAGATAGTGGCAAGTGTGATGGGTGTCCATATAAAATTTTTGGGAGTAGCTTACGATGAAAGCTATGAAGCATTGTGAACCTAGAGCTTAACTAAAACATGTTGGATATGTTTGAGCGAGTTAGGTTGTGCTCGAGCAAGTTGGATGTAGTTGAGCGGATAGGCGTTTGTGCGAGCATGCGGGGCGTGGCCCAAGCAAGTCGTGGCTATGCTCGATACCCAAGCGAGTTGTAACTGTGCAAGTGTTTATCCGAGCATGTTTAATTAAGTCATAAGTGTCACAAGCTTCTAGATATGGCATATATAGGTTGTTTGAGTGTCACATGTTTATTTAATTGAGTTGTAATTAAATAGAAGCATGGCATAGTTTGTTTAGCATGTACTTGTAGTAAAGTTGCTAATAATGTTTTTGCATTTTGTAAACATGCTTAGAGATCATTGAGATCGATATTTGAAGCATGGCGTATCTAGCATGTAAGGCCCAGAAAGTTTTGCCAAATCTAAGAAATGTTGTAGGCATGCTTTTAAAAGTAGTAGAAGCATGGTAATGGCTCTAATTGCAAGTGCGTAAAAGATAAGATATAATTACTTATCTTATGCCGATTTGGAGTGCATTAGAATTGGAATTGATAAAGTACCCAACTCATTTTGGAGTTGTCTAAGCATGACGTTCCATTGCTCAGGTGAAGTTCCTTAGTAGAAGGATGATGAGTTCGTTCATTGGAGAGGTGATCGGTGATCGGTGATTATGTCTCCTAAGAATTTCTCCTTCCCAACAACCATAACAACTTTCACTGCCATATATTTCCCAAAATTCATCCACCCCTCAAAACTCGAATGCACACATAGCCCCCATAGCCCCAGACCTCCACTTTCCTTGCAATCCACACATCAGAAGCATCACTCCAAATTGTCACCACCCCCCCCCCCCTCCCCCACACACACACACACACACACACACACACGGGTATGTTAAGATCTGTTAATGTTTGTGACCGAGGGGTCTAATTAACGTAAAAGAGAGAGAGAGACACACACACACGAGAAATATAATGGTTTGTCTCCGCCTTAGCGGGAAACTACGTCTACTTGAATATTGTACTATGTGTGTTTGAGATTACAAATTGTGTAATGGAGTGATGTTTGAGTGGGAGGAGGCATTTCTTTTATAGGTGAAGGAAGCCATCTCCTTTACCTTTTCTTAGATGTGGGATGTAGAAATCACTATTCTAGTCTAGAAAGCGTGTTTGTGAAGGCAACTTGGCAAGACCGGGAAGGTGGCTTCCCGGAGACTTATTTGCCGCTTTCGGATACTGTAGCGTAGCTTGAACATGGGGCTACGGGATGCATGTCTTTGTTGGGCCTCACCATGGCTTGTGGGCGTCCCAAAGAGGGTGTTACTTATACTTGGTGATGTAGCAAATCCTCCATGCATAGTGGGAGGTATATGTACAAGATCAATATTGATGCTGCTTGGGTTAAAGAGACAAACCTTACTAGTGTTTGCGCTTTAGCTAGGGACAGCCATGGCTCCCTAATTGATGGCTCTACACTGGTTTGTTTATCTGGCTCCTCCCTACAGGCTGAAGCTAGAGCTGCTCTGGAAGCAGTGGAGCTGACGAAGCGCATCCCTCATGTCCCAATTCTCCTTGAATCTGACTCAAAGTTATTAGTGGACTCCATCAATAAATCAAGCATTTGCCATTGGAAAATTGCTCCTATTATCTTAAAAATTAAGAATGATTTTACCTTGAATCAACGGTGTGCTTGTTTTGGATTCCCAGATAAGCGAATTCAGCTGCCGACTTGGTGGCCTCGCTAGTTGTGCAGAGGAAGTGCCCAAAGGTTCCTTGTCTTCCATTGGGCTAGACTTGGTTTCTTCTCTTTGGGATTTGCTTTTGGTTTGGCCTTTTGTATGTTTCTCTAGCCTTGGGTTGTTAATGAAGTATCATTTGACCCAAAAAAAAAAAAGAGGATTAAATATTGATTACTACCATGTGATTTGGGTTAAAATCAATTCAGTCCCCGAACTTCTAATTCAATTAAAAACATGCATCCATGCACTTTCAATTTTGATCAAATATCTAATCCGGTAGTCTTCCATTAAGTGAGTCCATTAACTCACTGACATGGTTCATGTAAGGCCTATGTTTTATGATGTGGTATTGAGGTGGCATGCATAGTCAGCTTAGGAGTGGGTCCCACCAAGTCCATGTAAACTCCTAAGCGGATTCAAATTTGCTCACCACAATTAGTTTTGTGGTGATATCACCATCTTATTAAGATATGACACGTCGTATAGAAGTTAACCATGGTTATCATAACTTTTAAAAAACTATAGTTATCATTAATTGTTGGTTCTCCATTACTATTCATTCCTATCATTCACCATTATCACATCTTTTTTGGGTTTTTGGCTTGTTCACACTAAGAATATGGAATAAAGGAAAGCAGAGATGGTCTAGGAGGCCATCTAAAATCACGACTAGATCCTTAACCAACCTGCAAACCTATTTCACCTACTATCAGCCAATGTTACTGGAGGCTATAGCTTCGTCTTGACGACCCGATCCGGTGAATTCAACAATTCAAAACTGTTGTAAAAAGTCAAATTGAAGCCAAAATTATACAACCCATAACCAATTTCAGAATCCCCTACTTAATTTGTACCCAATGATTCCTTAAACGTACAAATGATCTAATATAGAGCAAAAGAAACATTGATGTACTCAAACCAGACCAACAAAGGCCTACAGCGAAGTCTTGTAAAAGAGCTCTAAGTGATTAGAACACAAGCCTTTTTATGCCTTGTGATCTCTTTGTCCATATTCCCAGTAAGCATCAATCCAAACATCTTGTAATCACAGAACATAGACCAAAACGGATGCCCAAACATCGCTGGAATATTTTTTCAATAAAGAAATGGTTATACCAAGCAAACCCATAGTTAGAAAGAGGCACAAAGATCAGAAGCTACCAATTGAACAGAATCGAGATTATGAGGAAGATGATACTAACAAAGGTCCCCACAAAATGCAAACACCTTTTAGAGTGTTGGCTCATGTAGAAGGCCCAGAACTCATTTAAGCTCCTGAAATTCGAAAGTTGCTACTTTTGTACTGGTTTTGTAGGTCGATGATTTGCTGGGTGGGTAGGCTATATTTCAGTTACCTATTTCTAATTTAAGAGGACTAAAATAATGTCACCTACTAGAAAGATAATGGAAAATTACATGTTCCTTTGTTTCTTTACATGTCTGTACAAAACAGCAACACTTTTACCTTTGGGAAAGATGCAAGTAATCTTTCTTTAGAAATCAATAATTGGTCTTCAATTAAATTATTTCAAATCCGCTTTTTGAGTTGAATATAAATATTTTCAGATTACAAATTGTACTTGTAAGCATGAGGAAAGACTGCTTTAATACCTTTAACCTTGTCATTGCATTTTCCCTTTTGTTAAAGTTGCAACATTTAAGAGGTGGTGTTTTGTAAAGACAGCTTCTTAAAGAGTAAATCTCTTTTTTTTCCATTATACTCATAGATCAAACTTTAAACACCTTTCTTTACCTTGCATCATCAATGTGTTTCAGGTGCGGGTTTGGTTAAGAAAAGAGGCATCAAAGGATTCTTTGCAAAAGCTAGAAGTAAAGGGGTATTCCTTGTTGACGCTTGTATAAGTCAGGTTAGATATCATTGATCTCTCACTAGTTTCTCATTTGCTTTGCCATGGTTTTCAGTTTGTGGATGAATTATGATGAATTCTTGATTTTCATTATGTTGTTTGTTGTTTGATTTCATGTCTTCAATAATCTTTTTTTTTTTTCTTTTTCTTTTTTCAGCAATGGAAAAATCTTGGATTAATGAAGATAAAGATACTGTAAAGTATGAATTGGGTGTTGAAAACTTCTTACTTTTTGCTGAAGAAAATGCTAGCAACCTTAAGAAAATTCACTGCCCTTGCTTAAAATGTGTGAACTTCAAAGAGAAGTCGATTAAGGTCATTAGGGGACATTTGTATGCTTATGGCTTTAGTTTGAGCTACACAAACTGGATGTGGCGTGCAGAACCTACTTTGTCCTCCTGTGCTAGTGCACCTAGTGGTTCAGGCCTACCTCAAAACCCTCATTTTGGTTATGAGGAAGTGACGATGTATTGACTCAAGCACTAGAAACTCCTGAACACTTGGGTAGGGTGAGGGTGTTAAAGGTTTTGTCAATCCGTCCACCTACTTTAATCTTCCGAAGCAGAGAAGGGTCTGCATTACTAAAGCAGAATTATTGGCAATTGATAGAGAGCGTGATAGGGAGTTGCAAGAGACAAAGAAATTTCTTTATGAACAACAAGCAAGGACAGAAGAGCTCTTTAATAAAAGGCTTGCTGAATTAAAAGCACGTATTACAGAAAAGGCACCCTATGCACTTCCTATGAATGCCCCTGGTTTTGAAAACAATCACCTGACACTAATATCAGATAAAGGCAGTTTCCATGATACAGCAAGAAAGAACTCAATTGATCTTAATGAGGACAATGTGAAAGAAAATGTGGATGACTGTGAGATCACTGATATGGTAACTCTATTATTCCAAATTCCAATTCTAATAACCGTGCTTCTTTTTATTGTGTGTAATATATTTATTTTTGGTACTTTGTGCATTTGGTACTTTTTATAGGGTGGCATATGTGAGTTAGCAGTAAATACTATCAGTAACATAGTTGCTTTTGGTACCGTATTCGATGATAAGGATATGACAAAGACAATACATGGAGTTCCATTGAAGGAGGGATGTCTTAGGGTATCGGTGGATGGTGAGATTCAAGGCGGCGCCCACTTCCTTTTCCTGTATTAGGTGAGATGGAATTGGTTCGCGAAGCTATTGGAAGTTACGTAGCTTGGCCTGAGGAGATTGTTATTCGAAAACAGCCATCAAAGGTATGGACTTATAGTTTGGTGCATAATGTAGGATTTGTTTCATATTGCCACTGTAGCTAGGATTAAGTATTATAGTCTTGAATCCTAAATGATGATGTGATGCAATTTATTTTCTAACAGAACAAGAAGAAGAAGTATGCTATTGTGAAATCATTGTTTGATAAAGTTGAGCTACACCCCTTTGTGCCCAAGCGCTGCAAGTTATTGTACAAACATGCCAAAACTATCATGCAAGAGACTAATGAGTCAATAAGCACAATGATGGATGATGAAGTGGATTGGCCAAGGAGTGATAGCAGCATACATGGCGTAAGCATCTTGTTACTTAAATCATAAATTTTATTTTTATGTGCCAAGTTTTAGAAATTTAATTCAAATATTTTGACACAGGCACCTACATGAAATTATTAGTGAAAGGGATAGGTTGGTTACATTTGCCTTTATTGATCCAGCAGCCACATATAAATGTGAAAGACCAGGATTTCAACCATACTTGGTGGATCGGTTGAAAGAGGGAAAGGCTGACCGTATATTTTTTATGCCCTATAATCCGGAGTAAGTATTATATTCTTTATGCCTTTTGGTGCCCAGTTGCATATATTTTCTTACTTTGTTGCATCATGTGGGCTACATTAACAATGTAGGAAACATTGGATATGGATAATTATTTGGGAGGATGAAATCTATATGTTGGACCCTTTAAACCAGTCCATTACCAATTATGGGAGAACTCGGTGATAAAGTAAGCACTGTTCTGATTTTTTATTTGTATTTGTCTCTAACCAAGTAACAATATGCTGGATAATGACATAGTTTGGTGGTGTGCAGTGCGGTTAAAGCTTTCAATGTTGAAATGGGTAGGGTTAACAAAGTGCCTAAAGTAAAATTACTTCCGGTAAGTAATGATATATGTGGTTGATTATCTAATTCAATAATGCCTTTCGAATTCAATAATCCAATATATAGGGCGTACCTAAACAACCGGGTGGAGTTGAGTGTGGCTATTATGTGATGCGATATATGAAAGATATTATAAATGATGACACTCCTTCATTTTCAACCAAAGTAAATGCATATATTATAGTTTGACAAGTGTTTTGATTTAAATAATAAAATGATTATGACTTATGCTGTGCTATACATTTCTAGTCTGAGGCGGAGCCACATAGGGGCATAGTGGGTCCTGTGACCCACTGACTTTTTAACATAGATATAAAATTTAGTTACCTAAACTAGCAGGTTGCGTGCTTGGTCCAGTGGCTGGGCTTCCTTATGCTTCTAAAGAGGTTTGGGGTTCAATTCTCCTTTGCAGCTTACCTCCTTGAAGTAACTTTTCCTTTTCTGTTGTTGTTTATTTCTTGTTTGTGCTGTTTATGTTTAGTTAATTATAAAAGTTTTTTTTATCAACTAATATAGATGTTTTTCTTTACTGAACATGTTAAAAGAAAATCAAATATTGTTCCGATCTGTTAAATGATTGCTTGATTTTATTTATTGATAAAAAGATTTTACTAATATAGATAAAGAGACTGTTTTGAAATGATTTTAAAATATGAAATCACGTCGATGACAATAACCATTTTAATACATAGAAATTTTATTTACAGATTTTGTATGTTGTGATATATCCATTTGTGCCCTAGGGAACTTAAAGTTCTGGCTCCACCACTGTTTTTAGTGGGTGACAAAGAGTTGGATACAATATATCTAATAGCAACTTGATGAGGTGTGCATTGAAACGGCTGACTACTTGCAGACTTTGCTATAGATCTTGACAAGCAATATGATTTTGAGTAAGGCTAGATTTTGTTGACCATTTTGTAGTAGATGTAGTGATTGCAACAACTGTGAACAAAACCGCATGCAGTTATTGTAGTAGTGGTATTTTCTTGACTAGCCTTAAAGTAGGTTAGGGTTTATTGTGCAAAACTTTTGAAACTATTAATAGCTCTAATTTTGGATAGAAATAAATGCAATTCTCTAATATTTAAATTACATTTGAATTTCATGTTGTTATTTGTGGATCAGCTTTCTAGTACCATATACTTGCTTTAAAATGACAAAACTGATGTCAAGAAAAAGAAAATTCATTAGTTATTAAACAAGAACTGATGTCAGAAAAGAGAAATACATCAGTTTGAAAACAAAAACCGATGTCAAGAGAAAGAAAATACATCAGTTTGAAAACAAAAATAGATGTCAAGAAAAAGAAAATTCATTAGTTATTAAACAAGAACTGATGTCAACAAAGAGAAAATACATTAGTTTGAAAACAAAAACCAATGTCAAGAAACATAAAATACATAAGTTACTAAATAAGAACTAATGTCAACAAAGAGAAAATATATCAGTTTGAAAACAAAAACAGATGTCAAGAAAGAGAATGTACATCAGTTTGAAAACAAAACCTCATTAGGTAAGAACCGTTATAACAAGAACTATTGCACATCGATCCGTTAGATACTGACTGTTGTCTAGCATTACTATGGATATCGATATAGACCAGGGAACCGATGTTCCATGTAGCATTGGACATCATTATTTTTCAGGAACCGATGTTAAAATGAGTAACTATATCAGTTCAAACTATACTAAATAATGTAGATTGAACTAAAGAATGTAGATTGAATTTATGTGGAATATTATGTAGCAAACACGCGAAAAGCTCATGAACCACAAGCAAAAGTTAAAGGGAACTGATGTGTAAAATATTATCAAACATCATTTCTAAAATCAGTAACGATGTTAAAACAGATAATTGTGTTGTTAGACTTATATTTCATTAAGTATCTAATGCAAAAATATGAAGGTTTAACAATAGCTAAACACACCAAAATAGTTATCATAATAATGTTTTTACATCAATTCTGAACGTTTAACCGATGTCTCATTCCAAACTAGATATCAGTTATCAACCGATGTCTGAGTTGTTACGATGTTTAACATCATCCACTAAGACATCAGAATTTTTTTTTTTTAACATCAGTTAGGGACTGATGTGTATTAACGTTATTCTAGTAGTGATAGTTGTTTGCGAAAACTCATTTTTTAGGTGAAGAAATTTAAAAAAAAAAAAAAAAGGTTAGTTCATTCCTTAATTTATGGATATTGTACTATTGGTATAAAGAATAGTACGTCAAATCATTAATTTCTTAGAATTCATAGGGCATCTCTGTCATCATCCAAATGCTCCTCGAGAGCCAAAGTGCACGAGTCAAAATGGCAAAACTTGTTACTACAAAAGACTACCAAAATTTATCATTTTTTTAACCCTTACAAGTCTATTCTCAAGAAATAATAATAATAAAAATATTATAATAGTTCAATACCTCTAACATTTGTCAATGTAACCCACATGCATTTGAATAGATTCTTTGACATCATTGTAGGACACATGAGAGGGAGAAGTTTATTGAAGATAAATAATGAAAAAAGATGCCTAATCTATAACAAGGGATTAAGAGCATAAATGTATATCTTTTTTTTTTTATCAAATAAGAATTTCATTAATAATGAACTGCTTACAACAAGTTTTTGGCGACATCTCTTACTCAGAAATGGCCACTAGACTTCCCACTGGAAACCTATATACTGACTCTAAACTTGTACTACAACTGTATGACAAAGACAACAAGCGCAAGAGCAGTAAATCCTTGACATCTCCCCTCTCGTCCAGCCAGTAAGAACTCTAAAACTAGACAACTCACTTGTGTCGACACTAACTCACCAACCAGAGTCCTCCTGACCAGCTTTTGATTGACCAAGCCAACACTCGTTGTGACCTAAACTCGACCAAAAGGATTTCCGGACATTCAAACCTGGGACTAAAACACCAACACCATCACCTCCGTATTGTCAACACCATCCATCCACCACTGCACCAAAACGCCAAATCTGGGGGGATTTTTAGAGATCATTTGGGTCTCTCTCTTGGTTGCTTTGCAGTTTCACTTGGAGTAGCCACGGCTCTTGAGGCTGAGCTCTATGCTATTTGTTATGCGGTAGACATTGCTTGGAAAATGGGTTGGCGACGGCTATGGATTGAATGTGATTCCTCACTAGCTATACATTTTTTATCTTCAGCTTCGCATTCAGGGATGCCTTGGAAATTAGCAGTCTTCTGGCATAACTGTTGTACTTTATTGTCTCTGATGGTGGTTCGTTTCTCACATATTTACCGCGAAGGCAATCAACCAGCAGACAAGCTAGCTAATTATGGAGTGGACAATGCAGGCTCTCATTGGTGGGATAATTGTCCTCCTTTTGCAGCCGCTTCTTATGGCAGGAACCTCTCTGGTCTTCCAGAGTATAGATTTAGTTAATGTTTGTTTGCTTTTTCTCACATTTCTTTGATTGGAAAGGTTTTGGTTTGGTCCCCCTTTCTATTTGTATTTTCTTTTTAGTTTTTTAAATAAATGGAGGGATGGGCGGTGGTTTCCCGGTTGTAATAGCCCCCTCTCATTCGGGAGTGCGGGTGGGCGCTTGACGCCCCAAATCGGCTATTGCAGAGGAGCTAATATCGCCTAATCCTTAATTTATAAAAAAAAAAAAAAAAAAAAAAAACTCCTCTGACCCAATCCCAGACAGGAAGGACCCACTAGAAGGCCAAGGATGATTGTCTATGCCAGACTTTTCGCCACCACTGCTGACCCAACTCTAGAAAAGGAACGACCCCCAAGAATGCGAAAAGAAGATTGTCTCTGCTACACCTTTAGTAGCGACATATTACCAACAATAAAATAAAACCAAACCCTAAACTAACAAACAAACCAAAAAACAAACCCTAAATTAAAACTGGAACAAAAAACTAGAGAGCCCAGTCCTGGCCTAAAAAGATGGACCAAACCCAAGCTTTGACCCAGGAGAGAGGACGACCCCAAGAAGCCTGCCATGCCTATCATCCCCGCCCCAGCCTCCATCACCAGGCCACCGCACCACACCGCATTCGCAGGACCGCCGACTTGAACCCACTGCCTTTCCCGACGAACCATGATTAAGCACCGCCCCAAGCAGACGAACCCAATCCCAGGCCGGATCTAAGGGTTCCAACCCAGAACTGATTGATCCGATTAGCAGAAAGCTGTGCCTCCAAGCCATGCCACCACCGACCAACCTCCGAACAGTATGACAACACGCCACCACAAGCATGTCACCGTGAGACCTCTGATCCCCCAACATCGAACTAGTCCGCCGCTGAAACCATCGAATGGTGAAACCAAGCCTGAGAACTACTGTGATCTCCTCCTTCCCCATTGCAGCAACTGCTACCTCGACCCACACTTAGTCAACTAAAGCCCGTCCTACGACGGCGCCAGGGCTCTCCCCGGACAGGGATGGAACGCGAGAGAGAGAGAGAGAGAGAGAGAGAGAGAGAGTTTTTAGAGTTAGGTCGAATTTTTATTTTTGGGAGTTTTGGTTCTGTCCGCATAAATGTATATCTTTTCATATTTTTCTATGTTTTCTTTGCTAGTTGATAAGAGCAAACACCTTGTATACTTGAAAACAAATAATACCCCAAAAATATTTTCGGTGTCACTGACATATTTCTTTCATGACTGATAGTACATGCTAAAAACTAGATCCAATAGCATCATATGAAATACTCATCAGGTACCATTTTCCCGGACTTGTGGCTTGATTGCAAAACATAAAAAACCCTAAAACTCACTCACTCTCTCTCTCTCTCTCTAAAACTAGGGCTGCACTTCTACTACATCTTCACCTCTCGTCTGGTGACATCTCCGATATTATCTAGTAATTTTGATGTTGCCGGACTGGGTTGAACAAAGTCACTCTCTCTCTCTCTAAAACCAAGGCTGCGCTTCTACAACATCTTCACCTCTCGTCCGGTGACATCTCCGATATTATCCAGTAATTTTGATGTTGCCGGACTGGGATGAACAGATTATGGTCTTTTGCCCTTTAGACCTCCTCTGTTTGAGGGTTTTGTAGTGGAGGTTTTGGGCTTGTTCAAGTCGTAGTAGCTTTGGGCTGGCACTTCGTGCACACCTTTTCGAGAAAGCAAGGGCGGCGGTGGTCTAGTACTATTCCAGACGACGGTGGGTTGGCAGCGCATGTACCATTAACAGGATCTAGGTGGCTTGAAGGCAGTGATCTATACCAATTTTGGTGTTGCGTCTTCCTTTTTTGCAGGTATTCTTTTGTCCTCTTGGTGGTGACATGCGTTGGCAGTTTTCCTAAAGCAGGATGGTTGTTCGCAGTGAGTCGGTGCGATGACGTTTGTGACGGCTCACAGTGGTGGATCATCTTGGAGCTTGCGGCGTGGTGGCCAAATTGTGGGGATTTGAATGAGGCTGGACGTAGCTTGTTGGGCCTTGGGGGGGGGGGGGGTTGTCCTTTGTGGATTGGACTTTTTCATTTAGTTAGTGTATTCTAGTCTAATAATTCCATATTTTTCTAGGGACCTATGCTCGTTAGTTTTTAATGAGCATTAACAAGTATTAGTTACTTTGCCTATTTGCTATGTATTAGTGTTATCATGGCTTACAGGCTCCTTGTTTTTTTTATTAAGTGAACACTAATTGTTTAATGAGTGGTCTATCCATATGTATCAACGTGGTACTACCAAAACTTCTTTTATGTCTATTAATGACAGCGGAAAGATATGGAATGATCATTCTGTATTTAGATCAATATATTGGCTATGCCTTCATTCAAAAATGGTAATATTTTCCTGTAGTTTTAGGGATCTCATGTAGGTGCGGTTCTTAACCTTACTTCTAATGAAAACTATATTTTCACTCAAGAATGTTGGCCCCTAATAGTTATAAAAACCCTTCTTTTCATCATAATAGTAGCTTTTGACAAATTAATAAAGTTTTGTTCCATCAACTCGGCTAATTTTATGTCTAACCATAGGATTTCTAGGTCACATGCACTTGTTGTTGATCAATTATCTACTGTATCTATTCCTAGTAACGTGCAGGACGCATTGACGAATCCAAAATGGACCAAGGCGATGAATGAAGAGTTGGAAGCTAGCTCTTCAGAAAAATGCAACATGGGAGCTAGTACCTATGCCGGTTGGAAAGAAGACTGTAGGATGTCGTTGGGTATTTACTGTGAAGCTTAATGCAAATGGAACTATTAATAAAGGATATACACAATGCTATGGGATTGATTATGAGGAGACTTTTGCACCTATGGCAAAGATTAATATTTGTTTGGATTCTAATCTCACTTGCAGCAAACAAAGATTGGCCCTTGCACCAGTTTGATGTGAAGAATGCGTTTCTTAATGGGAATTTGGAGGAACAAGTGTACATGGATATGCCCCCAGGCGTTAAGAATTACCCAAGTGATGTTGGCAAGGTGTGTAAATTGAAGAAGTCTTTGTATGGCCTAAAGCAGTCTCCAAGAGCTTGGTTTGGAAGATTTTCAAAGTCTATGAAAGCTTTTGGATATAGACAGAGCAATTCTGACCATACCTTGTTCATCAAGCGCAAGAGTGGTAAGATTACAGCTCTTATTGTGTATGTTGATGACATGATTGTTACAGGGGATGATCCGAATGAGATAAATGAATTACAAAAGTATTTGTCAAAGGAGTTTGAAATGAAGGATCTGGGACAACTGAAGTATTTTTTGGGTATTGAAGTTGCAAGGTCTAAGAAGGGGATTTCACTTTCACAGAGGAAATATGTTCTTGATTTACTTGCTGAAACGGGGATGCTGGACTGCCGACCCATCGAGACACCCATTGAGATGAATCATGGACTTGCTATCTATCCTGATCAAGTGCCAACTGATTAAGGGAGGTATCAACGTCTTGTAGGAAGGTTGATTTATCTTTCACATACTAGACCGGATATTGCTTATGTTGTGAGTGTTGTTAGTCAATTTATGCATTGTCCTAGTGGAGAGCATATGGATGCAGTTTTTCGTATTTTGAGGTACTTGAAGAGGGCGCCAGGTAAAGGGTTACGGTTTTAGAAAAAAGATGAATTGGAAGTTGTTGGGTACACAGATGCAGATTGGGCTGGTGATAAAACGGACAGACGTTCTACATCTGGGTACTTCACTTTTGTTGGAGGGAACCTTGTCACTTGGCGTAGTAAAAAGCAAAAAGTAAAAAGTGGTTGCCAGATCAAGTGCAGAAGCTGAGTTCCGAGGTATGGCACATGGAGTATGTGAAATATTGTGGATTCGTAATGTCTTGAAGGACCTGGGTTACAAGCTTAAAAAGCCTATGAATTTGCATTGTGATAATATAGCTGCCATTGAGATTGCACATAATCCAGTTCAGCATGATAGAACAAAGCATGTGGAGATTGACCGTCATTTTATTAAAGAAAATCTTGACATAAAGGTTATTCGCTTTCCATTTGTAAACTCAGAGGAGCAATTAGCTGATGTTCTTACTAAAGAGTGTCTAGGAAGGTATTTGACAGCTCGGTTGACAAGTTGGGCATGATAGACATCTATGCACCAACTTGAGGGGAAGTGTAGAATCGCCGTAAATCTGTATGTAATTAGGATTTTATTTAATTAGAATATCCTGTAATTATGGAAAGATTGTTTCCTATTAGAGTTAAATTACTCCTTTGTATTTGTAGATATATCCCCATTGTGGGATGATTAGATTTATCGAATTAACCCTGAATTGAAGTATTCTTTTCTACTAACCAAACTGCCGAAGCCCACAGGCAAGAGAAGATTGCATGTTCTAGTGTTTCTGACTGGGAATTGCAGATGGGGCAGAGGGGGCTCCGTGCAAGATGTCTCTTGAAGAGGTTAGCCTTTGTCGCAATCGCATTTGAAACAGCTCGCCAGAAGAAGTTTTTGATCTTGGGCATAGTGTGAAGTTTCCAAATCCAGTTCCAAACCAATTTTGGAACAGAGTGAGATGATTGAGGGGGAAAATCCTGTGGGGGGTGCATTGCTCTGTGTAGATGATAGGCTGTTATTTCAATAATTAGAAAATACAACAACATCCAATTTAATTATTTACAAATAAAAAATTAATGCCACTGGATCAAATTCTACTGCACAGAGCTAGTAAAAGTTTAATGTATGTTTTTTCCCAAAAGAAGAAGAAGAAAAAAAAAACAAAGACAAATAGAGCGGTTTGCTGATTTCAATAACACACAGTGGTGATCTCCCACTAAAACCTCTTTACCGGAGCATCGAGTCCAAAATCGTCAACCCAACCCAACCCAACCGAGGCGGCTCTGAATCGGTTCGTCTTCCTTGGTTGAGTTGAGAGATTGTTATGGCTTCCAACAAAGTTCTCATGGTACGCACGCATAATAGTACAGATTCCCTTCATGCTCTCTCTCTCTCTCTCTCTCTAATAATATTTAACCTTCTCATTCTCTTTCAGGTCGCCGAGAAGCCCAGCATAGCTTTTTCAATAGCCAACGTTCTCTCCCGCGGTCAAGTACCACCTCTCTCTCTCTCTCTCTCTCTCTCTCAATTTAACTCTAATCCCTAGACTAAGGCACTAGGTCACTGCTAATAAACTGTAGGAGGCAGAAACCAAGCTGGAATTTCAAGTTTTTGATTTTTGTTTTTACGTTATTTAAGTATGTACATGACTGAGCGCAACTGGAAATTGGGTTGCTGATTGGTTAAGAAACTTGCCTATTGACTATCATTCTTCCTTAGAAGATAGAGATTGGAATTTGTTGTTTGATTTGATTTGAGTGGCATAGAGGAGCTTGACAGCTTAACATTTGTGTTGTAAGGAGGACTATAAGATGTCTAGGTCGGAACGTAACAGTTGCAACTAGTTCTGTTATATTAGTTGGGGATGATCATTCGGCTTCGGAGAGAAACAGTCTTGAGAGGGCCATTGTTTAAAAATCAAGACCCTTTTGCCTTTCTTGTTTCTGTATATGCAGTATGTGCTAAAATCATAGCCCTTTTTAGCTTTGCCCTCGGAGAAAGAACAAGAAAAGCACTACCAATGTAAGGGAAGGGTGCCCATACCCCTTTTGGGGTGTTATTGGCTTGTCAAGGCTGCCCGTAACCCATATTCAAAAACATTACTGGTTAATTTGATGAGTTTATTTATTATTATTAGTAGTTTTATTTAGCAGAGGGTAACTTGGTTAGGTTATTTGATGGTAGGCTGAATTAGGTTCTTTCGTGGTGGTAGGAGATTCGTGGACGGATGAACTTTGTTGTGGCTGGGTGAAATAAATCTAGAAGCAAAGGAGGACGCCATAAGGCTCTAAATTGAAGCTAAGCCATAATAGCATAGTTCCTTTTTAACATACTTTTCTATGAACTCTTTGTAGCCTGTATCAGTTGGCCCTTTTTGTTTTCATGCATTTCATGCCTTGTTGTAGGTTCTGTTTGTTAGGTTCATGAATCCCATGCTTTTCATAATGTATTATATTGACATTTGGCACATATTTTCATACTACAGATGTCTACCAGAAAGGCTAGCACGGACGTACATGAATTTGAAGGAACATTTCGTGGATTCCATGTACAGTTTAAAGTGACATCAGTTATTGGGCATGTTTTCAGGTCCATTTTCTCTTTCATTTTGTAAAAATGATATGGAAGAAAAAGCGTTATTAGATACTATCTCTTGTTATATGATGTGATCATGGATGAAATTTGTTTTTATCAATGTCATGATTTCAAATGTTATATGGCCTTTAGATTACTTGTATTTGGTTCTATTTCTATTTTTATTTTTCAAATTCTTTTGAGTATTCACCTCCATGAATTATTATGGGCGAAATGGTGGCTTATGTTCGTTACTCAATGGAGAGAGGTGGGGGCCTTAAGGGTCTCATTCATGTTTACCTTATAATATCAAATTAGCTATCTCACCTTGTGCCTTTTACTTGTGTTCTCTGCAAAGATTTGTGTGCAATTTTATTAGCAAGATGGGTCCTTTCAAAAGAATCTTCTTCTTGCATATTAATACCTTTTGCATCCCAAAATGACAAATAACAAAGCTTATAAGTCTAATACAGAGGTGTTGGATAAAGCAGACCTATCACGGAACTATAAGTTTTTATTATTTGTTTGTAATGATTGATAAACTGGAGTACTTTACATATCCACTGAGAAGTACTATGAGTCACGATTAGGGTTTACAACCATAGAATTTGCTATCTATAGAGAGTGTAACAAGCAGATTTGCTCTCTAAGCCATCACTGAAATGTAACAATCCTCTACTGGTGTTGAAATGTCAATGCTATCTTTTATGATTTCAAGCTCTACGCATAGGTATGATAGTTTCAATTCTCTCTCGACTGATTACACCTTTTTTGTTTTTCCTTAAATCTAGTCTAGATTTTCCAGAAACATATCAAAACTGGACAGTCACTGATCCTCTGGATCTTTTTCAAGCTCCAGTTCGCAAGGCAGAAGCAAATCCAAAGGTACAACTTTTTGTCCCCTGCTTTATGTTCAGTTCTGTAATTTTTTCCATTATGTTCCTATCCCTCTTTGAATTATGTGGAGCATATTTTTACCTTCTTAAGAGTTTCTTAATTTCTTAATTTTCATGATCACTAATTTTTTCATACTGACCTTGATTTATAGGCTCATATTCGCAGGCATTTAAGCCAAGAAGCTCGGGGTTTTGGTAACTTGGTTTTATGGCTGGATTGTGATCGTGAAGGAGAAAACATTTGTTTTGAAGGTCTCTCTCTCTCTCTCTGTGTGTGTGTGTGTGT
>BDJD01001157.1:212617-242328 GCA_002564525.1 Rosa multiflora | reverse complement strand
TTTTTTTTTTTTGGACGATACTATGTTATAGTCAGTAAAGTTGCATATAATACTTGTATTATACCCGTAGGTACTTAATTTTTAATTTAAAAATACTTCGCTTTGGAAGATATGGAAAAATATTCATACTTTGAATAAAAAGGTATTCTAAATGTTTTGAACATGTATTATTACATCTTTCCCCACTGTAGGCATACAATTGAAATAAATGAATATAAATTAACATTCTGTTTTTAAAAAACTGTATATACTGAACTTTTGAACAGTGTTAAATGAAATTCTCCTAATAGTGCATGTGCATACCTTACCAGTATTATACGTGTTCCGTCTAGTAATCACCATGACCATGTTTGTAGGCCGGTACTCAAAAATACCGGGCTGATGAGTGGTTGGCATTGAACAACTGGGTATACAAAGGTTTTATAAAGTAGGCTAATTACATCAGATTATATAAGCAAATACAGTGTAAGTAAAACATAAATATTTCCGGCTAAAACTTTATGTTTTGATTAATACTTGTGCTTTTTTTGTTCTAAAAGAATCTGGTTTAATTTAGAATACGGTTAGTCTTTCTTTCTAAATTGTAACGGATTGGTGGTTTTAAACTTTTAATATCTTATTTCTTTAAGTACTCTAAGATACTAATACAAGTCCTTGGGAAGTTGGGTTTTGAGAGCTCATTTCTGTGTGGACATAGACCAGGACATTTGCAGTAATTCTCTGCTTTGAGATGCCACCTTATCAACATTGTAGAAACTAAAAGCTTATACAACTCTACTAATATTTGACAGGTTCTGTAATTTGTTGTTGCAGTTATTGATTGTATTGGCCACACAAATGAAACTAAAAGAAAGATTTATCGTGCACGATTTTCTTCTGTTACCGAGAAAGACATTTTGAAGGCCATGGACAACCTTGTTGAACCTAACAAAGATGAGGCATTGGCTGTAGATGCTCGACAAGAGATAGATTTGAAAGTCGGAGTTGCATTTACACGATTTCAAACAAGTTTTTTTCAGGGGAAATATGGAAATCTCGATGCCAGAGTTATCTCGTTGGTTCTCTCACCTCTCTCTTTTGTTTTGTTTGCTGATTGTTATCTATATTATGTTCCATTCTAACTAAAGTAGGCATCTTGATGTACACAAAATATTAACCTGAAATCTAAATGTTCTACTGCCAGAATTCATAGATTGTTGATTCTTTTCTGTAAACTAGTCATTGGAAGATGCTCAAGTAGCTATTATGTGACGATATTTGCATTTTTTTGTCCGTCTACAGATATTTTGTTCTTCTTCAGTTTATTGTCTTGCAATGAATATCAATGATTTCTGTTTTTCTCCTTGTGTCTACTTTCTTCAAAGCAGCATACATTTCCTTTTACAAAGATTAATTTAGTCGTGTAGCATTATAGATTAAGGATAGGTTGTTCTAGGTGTGGTTTTTCAGTGTTCTAATTGTCTGATATAGCATTGAGGATCTGGCAGTTTTTTGGTTCTATAAATGGAGAATTAGAGGTGAATTTTTTAGGATTATAGAGGGGTGGTAGCTTTGGGATGTGCCCATTTTGGTCTCCTTTATGGGCATTGATTACTACTGACTTTAGGGACCATTCCCTTTCTGTGATGCAGGAGTTGTTAGCTGTAGTGAAGTGAGGCTTGTTTGGCTCTCTCTTTTTTGGGATGTATTCTTTGTTAGTCTGGGGATTCCTAATCCACCTTTTGTAATTAGTTTTTCTTCTTTTTATTTTCTTCCCTTTTTTCTTGTTCCGATAAAATCTTCTAAGCAAAGTATATAGCATGAGAGTCGTACTGATTTTATTCTGTCTGGCTCTGGTTTTTTTTTTTTTGGATATTAATATGCCTGTTCACAATGTTCACCTCTAGCATTAGCCATCAATTAATCAATCTTAATTTTTTTTTTTTTTTTGCAGCTATGGGCCATGTCAAACTCCTACCCTTGGTTTTTGTGTACAGCGCTATTTGCAGATAAATACGTTTAAACCTGAAAAATTCTGGTCTGTACGCCCTTACATATTACAAAGTGGCTATGAACTTCAGCTAGACTGGGAGCGTAACAAATTGTTTGACGTCGATGTGAGGCTTCTGTTGCGTTTTTTCTTATTTTGGTGTATGAACTTGTGAAGTTCCCTTTATAATGAAAAGCATTTTAAGGCTTTTACATGTTGCAGGTTGCTGTGATGTTTCAAAAGTTAGTAATGGAAGATGGAATTGCAGAAGTGACTGAAATATCAGAAAAGCAGGAAAGCAAAGGTCGTCCTTCTGGTCTTAACACAGTGAATCTTCTAAAGGTAATATACTGGTGAAATTTGTAAATACATGTATTCTGTGAGATTGCCTATTGTTGAATGCATGCTTAATAGGAATGCCTAATAAAACGAGAAGAGGAAGACATTGACTAATACAGGTTATCAAGTCATCTGTGTTATTCTCTAGGTAGTTACATTGAAAGATGATGCACTAGAACATGTATAACTCAGATCGGCATCGGTTGAGTAAAAAAAAGACAAATTATTTTCCAGCTACATAGTTCGCACATGATGTCCAAGATTCCAGTTTTCTAAATAATTGTCCTTCTAAAAGTAAAATTTTTAAGAAATTCATGCCTATAGAAAGTGATAAGATTAACTAGTAATGCCTTACAGATGTTATGGTAAATTTAACTATTGCTAGTTTTATAAACCAGAAAAACTATTAAAAAAAAAAAAAGACTCTTAAAGAAAACCATTATTATTACATATCCTTAATATGTAGTAGATTAGATGTCTTCTTGCAATGTTGTAGAAAAGTTCCAATCCATTTCATTTAGAAGAGAAATGAGATTGTTGATCTTAGCTTGTTGTAGGGTTGAAATGTTTGCTAGTGTTGGTGATTAGAGTTTGAGTTTGGGATGTTGGAAGCAAGTAATCTTCTAAAAGTTCTTTGAGTTCATTTCAGTAATGCCTTTCCCCCAGCTGGTGTTTAATGTGTCAAAATGGTTCTGAATGTGTCAATACATTATTGCCATCACATGATGGAAAAGTATCTTATGTGGGGCTATTTTGTTTGGCTTACTGTGTAAAAGATACAAGTTTTTTGGTGGGCAAATAGGCAGTGATGGGCAGATGTGCTGTAATGGCTGTATTTTAGGTCATTTGATTGGAGAGAAATAAGAAACGTTCAATAATCTGAAAGGGGAGGAGTTGTTGTTATTATGGAATTGTTCATTTTCGAGTATCTGTACATTGGTTCCTTGAATTTAGACCTGGTTCTTTCCATGCTATTCCTTACAATTGGAATGCTGCTGCTGTAATGGCTGTATTTTGTTGATTGGAGAGAAATAAGAAATTTTCAAGAATCTGGAAGGAGGAGTTGTTTTTATGGGAAGTGGTTCAGTTTTGAGTATCTGGGTATTGTTTCCTCAGAATTTAGACAGGGTTCCTTCCATGCTATTCCTTACAATTGGAATACTGCTGTAGTCAAGTTACGTAATATTTACTGTTATGTTTGATGCTATCTTGAGTTATAGACTTGTTGTCTAGATCTTTCTTTGATAGTGGACATCTTGTTCCCTGTTATATACTTCCTTTTTTGTTTTAATTGAAAAAAGTATGCGTCATATTAATAAAAAAAGTAGCCCTGTCTTTAGGAAAGTGAATTGGAATTTATCCTTTGAACTTGTTCAGTTGATATGTTATAGTTCTTTTCTCTTGTAAGTACAATAAAAAGGGTTAAATGAGTGTCCAAATTCTTTTGTATGCATTGAAATAATTGGAGTACGTTACAATTTTTTTCCTATGCAATTTTAATACAGATTGCTTCAAGTGCACTAGGCTTTGGCCCACAAATGGCTATGCAAGTTGCTGAACGCTTGTATACTCAAGGCTTCATCAGGTTTGTTGATGTTCTTCATACAATGGTTGATTATTTACATTTTGTTTATTCACAAAGTAGGTTGAAATACAGAGAAGAAAGATTTTTTCCACATGTTAAAAGTAGCCTCCAGTCCAGAATAAAGATTCATCAGGTCTTAGTTTGGGTAGAGTACCATTGCATGGCTAGTTAAACACACTTAGCGAGTATGGTCTTCTCTATCTCATGAAAATGATTTCTGCTAGTGTGGCTAGTTGCTCTGGGTCCATGTTTTGCTTGAATTACATCTCATGGCATGGGAATGGTAAACTGGCAAACCTAGAGGCCACTTCGCTTTAAGTTTTTGTGTTGGAATGCTTCTGTCCAGATAGTGTTACGTTTCTTTTTGTTTAAAGGACTCTGATAGTTGTCTGACAATATATGTTTATGCTCATTCTATAGCTATCCGCGTACCGAGAGCACAGCCTATCCTTCTTCTTTTGACTTTAGAGGCACACTTGGTGCACAAGTAAATAACCCGGTATGGGGTAGTTATGTACAGAGGCTGCTCACTGACGGTTATCAAAAACCACGATCTGGGACAGATGCAGGTGATCATCCTCCTGTTACTCCATTGAGGTCTGCAACTGAGGATATGCTTGGAAACGATGCGTGGAGATTATACGAGTATGTCTGTAAACACTTCATAGGGACTGTATCTCCTGACTGCAAGTATGTAAGGTAAAGGTTCATTTTTGCTCATTGTTTCATGTTGAGTGACTTGAAAAACTGCGTATACAGTCTTAATTGGCACTTGGATTCAGAGTGCTCCTTCCCTTGGGCTTATTAGCTGAACATCAGGAATAATTAAGCTGTTTTACAGCGTACTCTCTTTGATTAGATTTTGTGGTTGTTAATTATTGAGAAGCGGCACCATTGCGTATAACTACAGTTTGTACAAATTCCTGTTAGAGATAGGAAATTAACATAAAGTGTTACAAGTTTCAGCAAGGTTATGACAATTGTTTTAAAGTTGCTTGAAGTTGACCTTGTTAGTTGGATGTTTGATCACTATTTTAGCTTTCTTTGTGAACCAAATGTTAATGTTTACATTTTATTTGCATCTCAATGTCCATTCCAGAACAAAGGCAGAATTTTCAATTGGTGGAGAGTTCTTCCATTGTGTAGGACAACGTGTTTTGGTGAAGGGATTTACTTCTATTATGCCATGGTTAGCAGTAAATGAGAAAAATCTTCCTCAATTTACAAAAGGCGAGAAAATAGAAGTTGGCAGAGTGGACCTTCATGAGGTAAATGGGATGAGCCTTCATTTTCCACTTTTATTTTATCTTCATTTTCTTTTTCTTTTTTACTTAGGAAAACTGAATTCTTATAGACTTGTTAGTATGTTCTCAATTTAAATTTTATTCTTATGTTGAGTCTTCGTGAGGTATCTTCTTCGGTTGGATTTCATTCATTTGTTTTTCTTTTAGTCTGATTTTGGGGAGGGGGAGAGGATTTCAATTCAGTGCCTCTGCTTAGAAGAAAGGGTTATGCTCTTGGCTGATGCATGTGGGTAGAAAAGAAAAAAAGGCAGAAATAACATACTGTCATATCCTGGTGGGATGGTATTTTGTTGATTTTGAATCTCTAAATTCTGCAGGGTATGACCTCACCTCCAGAATATCTAAGTGAGAGTGAGCTAATTTCGCTTATGGAGAAGAATGGAATCGGCACGGATGCATCAATATCTGTTCATATTAACAACATATGTGAGCGCAATTATGTGCAGGTTTCTATTCTCTTCCTTCTCTCTGCTGAAAATTTGTTAATATCATTTAAACTGCTTTTTACGGGACTTTTTTTTGCTTTACAATTAACTGGCAGGTACAAGCTGGCAGGAAGTTGGTTCCAACTGCCTTAGGTATTACTCTAATAAGAGGCTATCAATGTATTGATCCAGATCTGTGTTTGCCAGATATCCGCAGTTTTATTGAGCAGCAGATTACTCTTGTTGCTAAGGGTCAAGCAGATCATTTTTGTGTTGTGCAGCATGTTCTACAACAGTTCCGACAAAAATACAGTTATTTTGTAAAGCAGGTTAGCACCTACCTTATGATTTGACACATGCCTAATTTACAACATGCTTAATGATGTAGTCCACTTTCTGCTGTGGAGTTGAGATACGGAATTTGCTGCTGCTGCTGCTGCTCCCTCTCTCTCTCTCTCTCTCACACACACACACACACACACACACACACACACACACACATATTTGACCGGTCAATGCTTGTAAGAAAGGAAGCACAACAGTATCAGAATTGTGTAATTTATCTTCATTGGTTTGAAATCTATTTAGTTTACGGTGGAAAGGTTTTGGGTTCTGCAGATTGTTTGTATCATTATAGTTGATAGAAGCATGATAATCATGTTAGATAGATTCTTCACTAATGCTATAATCTTCCATTAAATAGAGCTCCTTTATCCATTTTTAGGCCATTAACGTCCACTATGATGCTTTTCTTCTCCAGGTCTAGTAGATCTAATAAATATCTTTATACATCCATCATTTTTAGTTAATGTTAAAGTTTGCATATGAACATGGACTTCATGAAGATCAAAAACATAGTCTCTTAAATTTCTTTCTATTTGGTGTAGATTGAAAACATGGATGCATTATTTGAAGCTCAATTCTCTCCACTTGCTGACTCAGGACGAGTTCTCAGTAAATGTGGCAAATGTCTACGGTATATGAAGCACATTTCCACTCAACCTTCTCGTCTCTACTGTAATACATGCGAAGAGGTTTATTATCTTCCTCAGAATGGTACCATTAAGGTATGGACTATTAATCGATGTTCTTTAATTGGTTACAACTTCAAAGTGAATTGCATTATCCAAAATCTCAATATAGTATGCAGCAGTTTCACAAGTAGAAATCAAGCTTGTTTAGTACCATTCTAGTGTTTTAAAATGTACAAGAAGATCTAAATTTCAATAAAATTTTCCTAAAATTTAAATGAAGTGAAAAACATCAGATAATAGAGAATGAATAGGATGGCAATTGCATATAGATAAGGCACTGCTCTATATATTCCCATCTTGAAGCTGGAAAAATGCAGAATTACAGTTTAGCCAAACACAATTGTTGTGTTACTTTTTTTTTTTTTGGGTCAATGTTGTGGTACTTTTTGTTCAGAAAAATCATCAATTTGTGTACTGGTTGTCAGTTTTGGCGAACTTCCATCTTTTGAGTTGCGATGAATACTGAACTTTTAAGGTTGGAGATTGGTGGGATGAAATGCAGTGTATTCATTGGACATTGAGCTAGTAGAATATTCATAAAACAAACTTATAATATTGAAAGAATGAAATGTCTATGTTTTCAGTTTGGGAAATACCAAAATAGCACGCTGCTTTGTATGTGCTAATCTAAGACATAACCAGGATTTGTAATGGGTCTGCACAAGTTTATAGTTGTCGGTGTTTGAATTTATCGATATCACTGACTTTGTAATCTCTTGGATGCATTACCAATAAGGTCTCAGTTTGATTAGAACATTTTTTAATTTTGAACTAGGAGGTACATGTGAGTTGTTTAGAAAAGAAAGCTGGCAACACCGTCTTTAAGATTAGAGACAATTTCATCTTTAAATTTATGTTGGACATCATTTACAGAATGAGTCTGGATTTGTCTCCGCAAATCATCGTCTACATATAATACAGGCAGTCAAAACACTGCACAAAGCCTTGAGTTGGTTGTGAAGTACAGTAGACTACAAAGATCTTTGGGATGTCGAGCATTCATACCAAGGTCACTACATCTAAATATGTGTACCATGGTTTATCACGAGGAAAAACTATAGGCCTCTCTAAGCATGTCTGTTTGACCATAATTCTCGAGATAAATTTGTATTTAAACTTTTGTCTTTTCATGACCCAATACTTCGTGATCATTTTTTAGCTTATCAGGCTTTACAAAAATGAAATGCTTTCTCTTTTTATCATCCAGAATGCCTTTTTGTAGCATCCTGTTCTGAAGTCTTATTAAGGAACTTCCTGTGCATAACCAAAGCAATTTCTTTTTGCAGCTCTACAAGGAACTTACGTGCCCTCTGGATAACTTTGAGCTATTAATCTGCTCCATGCCTGGCCCAGATGGCAAGTCATTTTCTCTTTGCCCTTACTGCTACAATAGTCCTCCATTTGAAGGTATCGACAATCTCTTTGGAGCTGCAAAATCTGGTTCATCTGGCAAGCTGGGAAAGGGGGCTGGCATGCCATGCTTCCTTTGCCCACATCCCACATGTCGACATTCATTGATATCCCAAGGAGTTTGTGCTTGCCCTGAATGTAGTGGAACTCTTGTTCTAGACCCCGTAAGTGCTCCCAAGTGGCGACTATGTTGCAACATGTGCAATTTCCTTGTGCTCCTCCCCCAAGGGGCTCATCAAATCTCCACTACTCCAGAGCGGTGTCCTGAGTGTGACTCGACAATCATAGAAGTGGACTTTAATAAAAAGACAACACCCTTGGAAGATGGGGCGACCCTATATACTGGTTGTATTCTTTGTGATGAGTTACTCCATTCACTAGTGGAGATGAAGTACGGAAAGTCCTTTTTCAGAGGTTCAAGAGGAAGGGGTAGAGGATCAAGGAGAGGTAGGGGAAGAGGGCGGGGTACTGGGAAAATGGTGGATCCTAAAATGAGCTTCCGTGATTTTTGAGCCATATGTATGTGATTAATTATTTTTTTGGTCATCAATGCCATTTTTTTTTTGGAGCTTCTGTAATGTAACAATCATACAACAAGATAATTGAAATCGATTTATATTCGACCTCTAAATTTAACATTTGACCTCTCAAATTATTCTCTGTCTTTATTTAGCTTCCTGATTTACCCCTCTTTTATCACTTTTAACAAATACCTAAGTAAATTTGTGCAACTCCAGTTAGCCTTCATGATCAATGAATATATATATATATATATATATATATATAGGTCTATTTAAACTCATTTCAAACCCCATGCTATGTTGTTCTGCAGTTGGTGTGGCATTTGATTCAGTTAAAGTTGGCTTTCTATAACAACAATTAAAAGTGGGATTTTTGAAAACAATTAATTAGAAGCAAATAATGCGCAAATTGGGAGGCTCTTATGGCCATCTACATGTTTTAAAAATATGTCAAAGAAATTTCCCATTCAATCCGTTACTATAATAAAGATCCAACACGATTCAAGATTAGAGCAACGCGCGCTCTCTAACCCTAGCTAGCCGTCTTCGTATGACATTCTTGCATTTATTTCTCATTTCTGTCATGTTTGTTTGCAGTAATTATGAATTTCTTAATAATTTTTTGTGACAACTTCCCTAATCCTACCAAATATTGGAAAAGAAAATAACAAGTTCACAACATGAATCAACAGATCTTAAATCAATTGACACACTTTTGTTAAGCTTCGCAATAGATGCCAAGCACAAATACACAACAACGAAAACTGACTGGTATTTAACACCAAAAAGAATTCCATATGCAGTCTTAAGCTGAAATATATAAGCAGTCAGTTCCATTTAATAATTAGGAAGAGACTAATATGGATCTTCGGTGAATCCTCTAGAATTAATTCAAATTCTGCAAAGGATCAGAGTACTAGAATTATATCACTTGAATACACTATCAAAACAGTTGATTAGGCTGCCACAACATTGCAGCTTTCTCCTCTGTCTGCAGAGACTGCCAAGAATATCTCCTTTCGTTAACATTACAACTGCAATGATAGCCACACAACTAAAAATCCTCAAAATTGAAGAGAAAGAGGCAGAAATTAGTATGGTGATGGCAACTTTTATAATAGAGGCACAATCGCTGATGATTCAGACAATGGCAGGGCCCTAAAATGGCAGCTTCAAGAATAAAAGGTGGTTTCAATAATCATGGTTCATTGGTTTTAATAACCATCGTTCATCCATTACTGTCTCATGTCAACTCTGTCTTAATCCTGGTTCATAACACAGTCATCTTTTTCAAAAGACTCAACCTAGCAATTATGCTCATTCAAGTACTGTTGAGTGCGAAACTATGCTGCGCGCGTGAATGCGTGTAAAGAGGCTAATCAGTATTACGTACTTATGCAAACAAAGCCACAGAGGTTAAATTTTCAATAATCCTCATGTGTCTTGGGAGATCCAAGGAAAGAGATCCCCTTTCTACCACTCCAATTTCCTGATCTCTAGCTTCTCATAATCAGAATGAAAGCAGGCTATGCTTAAGTGCAGCACAAGGCACTTGGAAGCAGGTTAGAAATATCACAAAATGAGCTATAGAAATTAATTTCCATCTTTCCAGTGCAGAGCACCTTGCAGATGTCTTTACTAAGGGCTTGCCCTGCTCTGAGTTCCATTCTCTTATTGCCAACCAGGTTAGAAAGGGCGGGGGAGTTAAAGTATGGGACGCTTAACTATGACTAGACTTACTGTCTATAATTAGTTGTCAGTAACTATGGTTACACTACAAGTTGTAATAACTGATAAATCTGTTAGCAAGTCAATTAGTGAGTAAGACAATTGAATTTGCACTCATAAACAAGTAAGTTGCAATTCTCAATCCATTCATACTAAAAAAAATTCATTCATTTTTGGTTCTCAATCTTCATATTTCAACATCTTCAATCCTATATTACCAGAGTTTTCCCAATCTTTATCAATACAACTCAGAAATATAAGCTACACTATGAATAAATCCACTAATAAGCAAAAAAGGACATATATATGCGAGAAAAGTAAAGCAAAAAAAAAAATTATAAAAATGCAATTGGAAATCAGGGCGACAAATTTGCTGCTTCCGTAAGAGCTTCCCCCCATTGCATGTTTCTACTTTTTTTCAAAGTCTAATGTATGAAATGTGCACACTTCAAACTGTCCTTAAGAAAAGAATCATGTTCCAAATCTGTTACTAATGTTAGCTGGACATTATTTTTTCATACGGGTGAAGTGCACATTCAAACATTCTAAAGTGCCTTTGCTGGACATTATTTTAAAGTGGTATTTTAGGCAGTTTGCCTACTTTAGTTAGTGATATTACTGTTGAGTGCAAAACTATGCTGCACGCGTGAGTGCGTGTAAAGAGGCTAATCAGTATTACCTAAGCAAACAAAGCCGCAGAGGTTAAATTTTCAATAATCCTCATGTGCCTTGGGAGATCCAAGGAAAGGGCTCCCCTTTCTACCACTCTAATTTCTTGATCTCTAAACTTCTCATAATCAGAATGAAAGCAGGCTATGCTTAAGTGCAGCACAAGGAACTTAGAAGCAGGTTAGAAATATCACAAACTGAGCTATATAAATTAATTCCTATCTTTCTACTGCAGAGCACCTTGTAGATGTCTTTACTAAGGGCTTGCCCTGCTCTTAGTTTCATTCTCTTGTTGCCAACCTGCAGCTAGGTCCTCTATCTAAGGGGAGGTTGGGGTTTGGTGGGGAGTTACAGTATAGTACGCTTAACTATGACTAGGCTTAGTTGTCAGTAACTATGGTTACACTGCAAGTTGTAACAACTGATAAATCTGTTAGCAAGTCAATTAGTGAGTAAGACAATTGAATTTGCACTCATAAACAAGTAAGTTGCAATTCTCAATCCATTTCCACAAAATTCATTCATTTTTGGTTTTCAATCTTCATTGAGTCTGAAACCCTAGAATATGCCCCGTACTACATATTTCAACATCTTCAATCCTATACTACCAAAGTTTTCCAATCTTTATCAATACAACTCAGAAATATTAGTAAATTATGAATAAATCCACTAATAAACAAAAAAGGACAGATATATGAGAGAAAAGTAAAGCAAAAAAAAAAAAATTATATAAATGCAATTGGAAATCACAGCGACAAATTTGCTGCTTCTGTAAGAGCTGCCCTCCATTGCATGTTTCTACTTGTTTTCAAAGTCTAATGTATGAAATGTGCACACTTCAAACTGTCCTTAATAAAAGAATCATGTTCCAAATCTGTTATGAATGTTTGCTGGACATTATTTTTTCATACGGGTGAAGTGCACATTCACACATTCTGAAGTGCCTTAGGAATTTCTAAAGTGCCTTTGCTGGACATTCTTTTGAAGTGGTATTTTAGGTAGTTTCCCTACTTTAGTTAGTGATATCAAAATTATATGTTATACAAATCATTTGAGTTTAATAATGTCAGATATGAGTCCAGTGTTTGAAGATATATAGCATTATATCACTCTTACTTGTAACAAACAGAGTGCACTAAAAGCCAGCAAACAATACCAATTAAAAGCCCAGAGATAAAAATTTAAAATAAGTAAAACGCCAGACAACCAATGAGCAAACACAAATTGAAATTGAAGAACAAACCCAGCTCTGTTCGTGTGGATTGATCGAGATTTGACCACTACATGAGTCCAGATTAATTGGTGCCTCTGCCCCTCTCACCATCAATTGCCATCTTTCGGGATCAACTTTGGCAAAAGAAAATCTTCTTCTAAATAAGAGAGTGCAGAAAAAGCAGGTCAGTGAAAAATTATCACGACAGATTACAAGTTTATGTGCATGGAATATTACTACCAGAAATCCAAGTATTAATGATCGATCATAGTGTTCTTCAAGGCCTCAATCGGTACTTGATGATGATGATACTAGAGATAGCTGAACCTTGTGCGTGACCAAAATCACAAGCAGGTAATTCCAAAGTACCTCAAAAATGCTAACATTGCTCTGCCAGTCTGCCTATATGTTTTTGTCTTGCCATGTCTTCAATCTTTTTGTTGGACAATGAGGTTCCTGTTCTCGTTCTTGTTCTTGTTCCCCATTGTGATGATGATCGTGTACTTCCCCGTAATTGCTGTCATCTAATACTAATGATGCTACAGCTGCCCCTTCTGCGTGCAAAGCCACCTGATCCTGATCAGAAATGCTAGCATTGCTCTGCCTATATCTTTCTCGTTCCAAGTCTTCACCACTTACATGATCCTCTTTCATATTAGCCAGGTGGACCCCAAAACTCTTTAGGAACAATCCATGGCCCCCAAAACATACTCGAACCACAGGATCCACCACCTCTAGCTCCTTGAAAGCAATACATGTCAGACACACACATACATTATCATGAGCTGATGACTCTGTCGCTTTTAATTCAATGTAGTGGCCATGATCGTAATAATTCTTTTTATCAATCCACACAGAACAACCATCAAGATCATCGAAAAAATCTTGGGTAAGTTCAAAAACAACACAGACAACCAATCCTATTCTCTCAGCCTTCAGATTCCTGGGGATTTCTATCAAAATTTCACATATACCAAGAGTTCCATGACCAGGAAGCACACTTGTGTGAGTTGTGTCCACCTCACCCCTATCAAACCACTTTGGAACTTCAATTTCCGGGAGGCTTGGAAGCATAAAGTTCCAGCACTTCACATGCTGATCTAAGCCGGCATGCACCAGCTGCAAGAAGCATATGGTTGTGTTAACTATTACTAGTCAAAATTGTATATGTGTGTGTGTGGAGAGAGAGAGGGAGAGAGAGATGGAAAACCTGATACGGTAATGCTTTTGCCATCTTCGACACCATGTCCATGCCAACATTATCCATCTCCATGCCAAGATTATTCATCAGTCTATTGCAATTAGACAAATTCATCCTTAGAAGAAATCCCGGAGTGTCTTTCTGTTCCAGTATATTTGACAATTTTGAAAATCTTTCCAACGATACGCAATCATCCAGCTTTATAGCTCCAATATTTGGTGGAAGTTCTGAAATGTCTCGAAGCCTCTTGCAACCACTTAAATCAAGATATTCCAATTCGCGAAATTTGCTGATGCATGCCGGAAGACTATCAAAACTGCTTCCTGATAGATTAAGTGTCTCTAATGTGGACTCACAGTCAAGATTCGTTAGGAAATCAGAGACCACTGATAATTGGCATCCTGGCAAATAAAGCTGCCGTAGCTGGGGAAACAATAATGAACCAGGATGATCACCATGCCCATTGTGTGAATTAGATGGAAGCATCAAAGGAAAAGATTCTGCACTTGATGAAACCAAAGCGCTCGCCCTACTTGGAAATGTCACCAGTTTTGGGCACCAAGAGAGGTTTAGCATTCGTAGCTGTTGCAGCCCTCCGTAAACACTGTGCGGCACATTTGTAAGGTCTGCACATCCTTTTAGATATAAAGATCGAAGCTCAATGAGATCCCCAATTGATGCAGGCAGTTCTTTAATGGGAGTCTCAGACACGTCCAATTTATCCAAGGACGTGAGATACCCAATCGATAAGGGCAGTTCTCTGATGGGAGTTTCAGACACGTCCAAAGCCTCCAAGGAAGTGAGATCCCCAATTGATGAAGGCAATTCTCTGATGGGAGTTTTAGACAGGTTCAATCGATTCAAGGAAGTGAGATCCCCAATTGATGAAGGCAGTACTTCGATGAGACTTTCATTCGCGTTCAATTCGGTCAAGGAAGTGAGACATCCAATCGATGAAGGCAATTCCCTGATGGGAGTTCTAGACAGGTCCAAATATGTTAAAGAAGTAAGATTTTCAATCGTTGAAGGCAGTTGTTTGGTCGGAGTTCCACTCAACGCCAAAACTCCCAAGGAAGTGCGACATCCAATCCAGGAGTACAGTTCTGTTATGCCACTTCCACGTAGATTTAATTCTTTAATGGACTCCATCTTGTGCACAATGTTTATGAAATTCTCAAGCCTTTTACAATAGTCAAGCTGAAGATTCCTCATCGATTTCCAACTAACTTCCGTTGGAAAAGTCTCAAGCCTAGGGCAGAACCCAAGATTCAAATAGTCGAGTTTATTGAGGAATCCAACAGAAGAATGCACTTCAAATAAATTTTGACACCCAGCTAGATCCAAACGTTGTAAGTTTGGGCTTCCCGATAAGTCTGACACTTTTGTTAGGTACTGACAATCACTTAGATTTATTGATGTCAGATTTACCAGATGCTGTGAGACAGAGTAGAAAAATATTAGATAAAAAAGATGGAGAGGAAGGAACAGATGATAAGCTAGAGATAAACATGTGTATCCAAAAGAACATACCTTGTATCCATCTCCCAATACTGTGATGCGACTCCTAGGCATATTGATTCTAGCAAGTTCTTTTGGTATTGAATTGGATGACAAAAATTGTAGGGCACAGTTAGGCCAATCAAATACCCTTAAGCTATTTGGCAGACTATCAACAACTCCAGAATAGCGTCCAGCACGGTGTATGAGAAGTCTAAGATTTCGCATGTTGGAGAAAGTGGTACCACATAAACATATCACATCTGAATCTTCGGGCAGCTGCAACTTGATGCCTATAACATTGGTTGTTCCCTATTATGAAAATGCAATAGTATTAACACACTAAACTCTTTCTCAAATAATTAAATTTCATATTCTACTTAGGTTTTAGGATTTTAACAAAAAATAATTAAAGTTGAGGTGAATTAAGATATGTACTTACAATATTCTCTGTTAGAACACGGTAAACATCTTCATGAAACCACAACCTGCTTCGGTTTCCAAGGTCATTGGGCGACTCTTTGTGAACTATATCTCTACCCAGTTCTTCTAGCAAGTCATGCATCCAAATGCGACCCGTAGATGTATTGATGAGGGCCTTGTCTATGAGCACGTTGATACCATCCTCAGCAGATTTGCGGCAACAAGCTTCTAATGTTTGTATCACATGGTCTCTATATTCACCTTTGAAGAAACATGCAATGTCAAGAAAAATTTCTTTCACATTGTCATCCAGTCCTTCGTAACTTATTTGGAGAACTTTTCTAATTGTTGGGCTTTTGAAACCCTCTACTGCAGCTTGCCATCTCTCTACATTTCTACCACATAGAGAAGATCCTAGAACACTCAAAGCTAATGGAAGGCCTTGGGCATAGCGTATAGCACGTTCTGTAAGTTCCGCAAAACCATCCAAAGGTCCGTTTCTTTTAAAAGCATTTCGACAAAAAAGCTCGAGAGCTTCATGATGAGCTAATTCTTTGACCTTGTATATTAAACTAACACCATGACCTGTCAGCAATTCCTTATCCCTTGTCGTTATGATGATTTTACTACCCATGCCAAACCAACTAGGGTCACCGGCTAACTTGTTTAACTGATCCATGTCATTCACATCATCAAGAACCAAAAGAACTCTTTTGTTCTGCAACCTATCCTTGATCATATTGATTCCTCTAGCTACATTGGCCACCTTCAATTTTGTTCCCCCTAGAATCTCAAAAAGAAGTGTTTTTTGTAATTTGATGAAGCCTCTGTCACGCATTGAATTTTCTCTAACATTTTCCAAAAAACAACTCCCGTCAAACTCATGAGCAATCGAGTTATAGACAGCTTTTGCAATTGTTGTCTTACCAATTCCACCAGTTCCCCATATCCCTACCATATGAACATCTTTTCCCTCAACACCTAAAAGCCTATGAACATTTTGCACACGAGACTCTATTCCAACTGGGTACTTGGTTACCTCCAAATATGTACGTTCTATCACTTTCACTGAGATTTCTTCAACGATTTGATTAATAACATTGGATTCAGAACAATTCCTGGACATTTAAAATAAACCTCATTTAATCAAGAATACAAACACACATTCACATTTACAGTCACAGAAAAAATAAAACATATTTTATGATGTAGAAGTTCAATTAGTGTATCGGTTTACCCCAGAACCGTAATATACAATATATTTTGTTTATCTAATTTACATAAGTTCCATTACCTCTGTCAATGATCATGTCAAAACCTTCTGTTTTCTGAGGAGCATGGGCGAGCAGATTCCAACTCTTCCTAAACCTATATGGTGTTATGTTTCTCTGATATTCTTATTCATAGGAAGAGGACAGCAAAAAGAATCAAACTCGCCAGGCAGGTTTTGGAATTTGCTCTTACCATCAAGAATCAAACATGCTTGAAATTAGTTGTGTACTTCATTGATTATACTATACTATAGTAATTGGTATAACTTGGTGATATATAAAGGGATTAGTATGGCTCTTGAATCCTAAAGTTTTTATTTATTTTTAATTAAAACAACAAAGAAATTGAAAAGAAGAAGACTGATAGCTGAAACAGGAATTTAAAGCCGGTGGATAGAAAGGTACTCATCCAAAAGATGCCACCCTAACAAATGTGCTGCTTCTGAGAGAGCATCCTTCCATTTCTGAACCTTGTCCGGGTTATCTTTGAATTTGCATTCATGATTAGCAAGTGCCTCCCCAAAGCTACCTCTGTGATTTCGTATATCCGAGGGATGGACTTTGTAGAAAACTGGTCGAACCTCTTGTTGATTTGATCTCTTGCAGTCGAGGATCTTGACAAGTTCATCCAAGCACCACCTGGACGATGCATAGTTTTTAGAGAACACAATGATTGAAATCCTCGACTGTTCAATTGCTTGGATAAGTGCTGTTGATATTTCTTCTCCTCTTCTGATCTGATCATCCATGAAGGTGATGATTCCCTCCCGACGCAAAGCGTTGTACAGATGGCCTGTGAAATTATTGCGGGTATCCTTACCTCTAAAACTCAAAAAGACCTGGTGTTTCCATGGATGGGTGGAAGAAGAAGAAGAAGAGGCTTCTTGAATGATCACCATTGAAAGCTGTGAGATAACAAGAGAGACTAAAGAGTTTCTGGACTTTGAATTCAGAAGAAAGAGGCAAGGTGCCGAGGTGCCGAGGAAGTTTCCTCGTAATGTTTCCCACGCGTTTCCACAATCATAAAGCAAAAGTAGAACCATTGGATTAAACAACGTCCACCCATCCGTGAAGTAGAAATGCCAATAAGCCCACACTGTCCATCTCCACCGTTAAATCCAGTCCCACACTCACAACAGTTTTGACCATTTGGTGTAACAAAAAAAGAAAAAAAAAACAAAAACAAAAAAAAGACGTATCATCATTGCACCGACATTAATACCACTTCATTTCAAATTATAAAGTAACATTAGTGGACTTTACACCTAACAATATGCACAAATGCTGCAATCCCACTGAACAAGAGAGAATTAGTTACCAAATAAAATTAACAAGCTAATATGAGTATCAGTCTTGTATGAAAGCAAAAGTGTTCTGAACCCAACTGATAAAATGTCTTGTGCAGAAATCAAATGATCCCAATCATACCAACCACTACAGAACATGATAAGGCTTGCAAGACCTTTGTCTCAGTTGTATTTTATCTGTTCTCATCCTTACATTACACAGGCTAATTAGTAAACAAGATTATATAAATTATAGTGATAATTAACATTACCATCAGATTCAAGAGTAAAGACTACAAAAATGATTGAGAACAAGCAGCGTCAAGACTCTAGTATAAATAAATGACTTGACTGATAAACAGAAAATGAACAGGATGACAAGTAAACCCACAAAAACCCCGAAGAAACAAGCATAAGTTCCCATATATCTTTGGCTCTTTGCTGTAGAATGACAGATTTAGAAACCATAGAATTATTATCAAATCAAATGTCAGAATTAATGGCAATTGTGCTGAAACCAACATGTGAACTTATAACATATTTATACCCAATATTCCATCAGTAAGCCTAGTCACTGTAATTGTTGAAGTAAAGAAAACAATGTCAACATGTATAATTCAATATATGCAGCAGTTTCCCTCTCAGTTTATCAGGAAAACAACAAACAAAACAAAAAATTCCGACCAAGTCATCTGATGTCTTAGGGCTGTGTTGCAATAAAATGCAAAAACAATCATATATTGCTCAAACTATATCATTAAGGAACAAAAACAGATCTACATTTGTGTACTGTTGTTCATCACCAACGGATAAAAACTTGTTCTACAGATAAAAATGCCTTTCCGGACGAAAAGCTCTCGAAGTTTTCCGCGTTTCCAGATCATACCTTAGTGCTTCATCAATTTTTTGATGAAGATTTCATAGCAAGCAATATCAAGGACATAACCCTTAACTATCAGTAAAATAAAGACATCATTTGCCTTGTCCGCTTTCTCATTCAGACAATATTCATCAATCGGCATACTGGAAGATGTGCTCACCAACTCCATACTGCATACCGTATTGAATTGTTGCCTCAAATGTTTTTGAGCCTCTGCTATCATCCTTGTTTTGAAGAGTATCCAAAAGAATTGTCAAAGTTATGGCATCAAATAAATATCCATGGCCTACCATTTCGTAAAACAACCTTGGGGCTTGTCCACATTGACCTATATGGCAAATACCATAAACTAAAGGACTAAACAACAGTAGGTAATAGTGCAAGTATCAAGCTTTACTCTATCAATCGTTTCTTCCACAAAACTAATTGTCTACGTACTGCTTCCCTTCCTTGCATAAAGCATCCAAATCACCATTGAATGTAACAATATCAAGAAAGACTCTGCCACCAATCACGTTTTCAGATAACTGCACAGCTTCTTCCCATTGTTAGACTTGCATGAGGCAGAAGTTAGGGAAGTAATAGTGACAACATCAGGCATTATGACAACAACAGCAAGTGTGTCTTGAATACTTTCTTGAATGCAAATAATATATATAATATACATATATACAAGTTCATTCTAGAACTTGCAGACTTCAAAAAATGGCAGCAGTGTTGTCTGCATGTCTGTTGCTTACAGGGTATGTATAATATTGTTACCCAAGAGCCTACAAACAAAGTAGCAATTGTTTCGTACAATAATCACATTGGTATGATCTAGTCTATTTTTTTCTCATACAGTAAATATCCCATATGGCCAAGGACAAAACTGAAATCCCTCATCTTTTACTTTCTTAGCTTCATTGCTTATCACCTTAAATGCTGAATTATCGTGATTTACCCTTCATTTGACCCAAGCTACATTCTCTTTCTCCCAAAGGATAGTATGAAATATGGTTATAAACTAGCAAGAAACAATTATCGAAAAACTATTTCAGTACGCGTAGTGGCATTCATCTAGGCTTCAGGCTTAGTTGGGATTTGGAATTGTTGTGATTTATGCGAATTTAAGCCACAAACAAACTAAATCCATCACACTATCTTTTGGAACCAACTCTGCCAAGACACAATCATTTTGGGCCATCAATATTTATACATTTGAAGCACAAGGATGTCTGTCCTACGCATACATAACAAGAAGAACCATTGAAGTAATTTTCCTTCTGGCTACTAAGAGCCACAGTGAATTCTATCAGAAGGTTGAATTCTTGGAACAGCTAGGGCCATGCTTTTTAATACAGAAAAGAATTTTACGGAAATACTTAAAGTAGAGTTTTGCCGTCCCTTCACATGACTCATGATTGTAGTGCTCTACCCTAACCACATTATGGATTGCAAATGCTTGACTCAAAGAAGTGTATGATTCACATTTCATTCATTGATCCTATCAACAAATGTTAAAGCAACGGACACGCTTTTCTTGTCTTGCCAAGCTTGTCTTGTCACGTACAAATACACAGACGAAAACTGACTAGTATTTAATGCTTAAAAGAATTCCATATGCAGTCTTAATCTGAAACATATATGCAGTCAGCTCCATTTAATAAGAACTTTGATTGACGGAGTATGTATACTGGCAACTGTTTATCGTTTATTTCGATCATTTCGATCGTAATTACCTATGGACAGGGGTGAAGATAATCAGTTGTATAATGTACACAAACCGTCGGGAGCCAGATTAGATTACTAATATATAGCAGCAGCAAAGCTTAAGGATCGAATGTCAAGTAGTGAAGTACACTTCCATTAAACTTGAACTTGTACATTTCAGTGTCAACCGACTTTCCCTCTAATGTTAACATGCTGATCAAAAATTTTGATTGTAGTTACTAATTAGTCTCGATCTTCAGTTTTACTTTTCTTGTTGTTGGGTCCATTCAATTCCTCCATATCTCCAGCAGATCTAGTACTTGAAGAGTGTGTTTCCTTCAGCCACTTGAGGCATTCCTCTGCAGTCCCCAAGGATGAGCAAGCTGCCATGCAAGTAGCTTCCTTTGCTGCCAGTAAAAGAATACAATGGCATGTTAAAGTTTTAGCTCCTACAGCAATCTTTTACAGTGTGATGGAATGAGAATAGCTTACCCATTTACTGACTAGTGGTCCTCCAGATTTAAGCTGCAAAGCATCCATGATCTCCTTTCCATTAAGTAATGGCTTTACATCCCAGACTTTATCTAGACCTGCTCCACCAAGACATAAATCAGGATAGGCGGGACAGCCACACTCACCCATCCATGTACACAGAGAGCGAGAAAGAGACGAACACAGAGAGAATTTAAAAGCTAAAGACATGGGATGCTTTCTTGTCTCAAAGCTGCTACATGAGAAAACCCACTGTCTCAGGTTATTTGAGTCACCAGTATAATATTCTAGCAAACTTCTCTAACTGAAACTAAGAAATACCACATGTATATCATCTGAAACATGTGGTTAAAAGAGTCTGTTGATACCTAGATTATTTATGGACCTTTCAGCTTCTACAAACAAAGCTCTGCAATCTTCTGGTTTGAGATTCTTGTTTAAGACGTCGGTGGGATATAAAAGTGTAGACATCAGCAAAGCAACACGCCAAAAATCTTTAATTTTTCATAAAAGAAACCCAGGACAGTTGAAAGTGCAAGGTTGACAATAAGAAGTTCAGTGGCTCAGAAAAAGTGTTCAAGGTAATTGCATCTTGAGGTGTAAACAACGCTGTTAATCATTAACCCAATCAGGAAGAGACATTTAGAAGATACAATACACAGAAAAAAATAAAAAATAAAAAACTGCAAGCTTGTACAACTCTAAACTCCTGAAGCATTTCCCAACACTTCATCATGATACATCACCAAAGATGCATGCCAAACTAAGGAACATAATATCCATTCAGAGAACAAAGGTTACTAAGACAATGAGCGACTTATCACAAACTACACTGCTATCTGTTGTGGAAGATTTTGATTCTCATAAGGCTTATTTTCCTAGATAACTAATCCAAAAGTTTTCCTTTATTTACCATACGGAGGATACTGACAATGTAACCAAATTAACTATACATGATGACATCATTCGTGGACCTTGATATAATGAAAAGGCTTTCTTTCTTTTTTTTCCCTCAAAAGGATAACAAGTCCAAGGGTTTTCCTTTAAGAACTATAGTAAGGATATTGAGGACAGTAATTATAACATATGTGATGATATCAGTCAGGGGCTTAGATGCAGATATGGAGCTTCTAACTATGACAAATGCACTAACAGGATTATCACTGCTCAATTCAGACTAGTAAAAGGCATGTCTCTTTGCATATTATGGATTCCAAAAGTATGCAATACTGTAAACTTGGCTCAGCAAAACAATTATGACTCAGGAACTTATACCTGTTAACACTCGGAGATTTGATTCTTTCGATGTAAGAGGGACATCAACATATTCTCTTCCCATATCAACTTCGGCGAGTTTTACATCCCCATTTTGTACAAAGTGAGGAAGCAAAGACAAAAACTTCTCCAATGCATTGTGTAAATTAATAACCTGTTACAAAGATAATTTTGTGACGACATGTATCATTACTGCGAATTCAAGAAGTAATACTATAACTATCACAAGAGCTTAGCATGTCGGCAAAGTATATTAATTGGTAGAGAGAAACAAACTCAAACTCACAGTTTCAGCATTGCTGACTCTTTGTTTAAGGGAGTCTCTGAAAATATAATTTACGACAGGAACCTATAGTGAAAGAACAGAAGTTAAATGCTAAACTACAAATTGTTCAAAAAAAGAAAAAAAGAAAATAGACGTGCTAAAATAAAAGCTTGATATCAACCATTCACATAAGACCTACATGCTCCAAAATGAGTACAATAAACTATGAACTAGTTAACTCTTAGCCCCTTCTCACTGTAACAACAGCAAAAGAATTCTTGCTTCTATTTAACAATATGACATTAGTTTTTACTTTGTCCATTCCATTTTACTGATGGTTCACAAATGAGGAAAAAAATGTTAAATACATATTTAATAACATTTTTTGGTAATATGATGGCTTAACCAAAAAATATTATTGTTGGCTTAATATTCAAATCTACAGGCTATATGATGCTTCACAAATGAAGAAAAAAAGCGGTTTCTAGCTTTCCATTGTTCGGTTATTCACAAAATTAAACAGAAACTAAAACAAAGAGAAATAACTCTCAAATATTGTTTTCAAAAGAGGTGAAGAAAGCCTTACATCTTTTGCTTTCCTATCTTTATACGTTGTCTTCCTAAGTGGAAGGAACATTGCAGCATAAACGGAAGCCTTCTTTGTTCGTCCTGAAAACCAAAAACACAGGAATAGAATTTGAAGAGTTGTAAAAACAAACAAATAACCATTGAATAACTACTACTTTAAGATGACAATAAATAAATAAATAACAAAAACTGCTACAGGAATAGAAAAGAACATTATTGTATTAAAAACCAGGCGATCACTCACATTGAAAGTAGAGTGCCCCACTAATTGAATAAGAATCCATGTACAATCCAAGTATGCGACACAATGCTGGATTAGGTAAGAAAAATAATCAATTAGCATTATACCTAAGAAAGAAACAGGGGACCAAGAAGGCAAAGGCAGAATTAGAATGTATTTTACATGTTGAATCAAGAATGATGCTTTGATAATAGTCCTAGAACACTAGTCGGGAAATACATTGAAGCAGCAATTCTTATGAACTAATATTTCTAATATGTCTACAAATATATGATATCATAGCTATACTTGTTGAATGCCATGTTCTTAAGTGACCATACCTGTCGCATCCTTCTGATGTAGCCACTGCGGATGAAGACTGAAGACAACCCAAAATAACTTCAAGTCACATATATAGGTCATAGCTTGGACTTACAGGTTGGTTTCCAGAGATCATCAGATCAATCTGGAGAAGAAAGAAAATAATAAGTAGATAGTTCCTATATATGTACCTCTGGAAGCTTAAATTCCCAGTAAACTGCAGAACAATCATCAGTTAAAGGTATGCTAGACAGGAACTTACCTCAGCTCCAATTTGCTCTCTGCTAATTTTAGCTGATAGAGCAGCTTTCACTTCATCACAGGCAGAAGCTTCCTTTAGTTTTTCATCGAGTATGAATCTGAACCTTGCACCTAAACCAAATGACCAAAATATGGTATGATTGAGTGTTACATTTTAAAAGGTGTGTATAAAAGTGAGAATCTGTTAAAATTTGTCGGAAAAAAAATAAAAGAATCTTTACAATAAACTCCAAGTGTTGCTAACTGAATAAAAAGGAAGCAAACTAAGGAGAGGAATATATTTGTTTTGTACCTTTATTTCTTAAAGAGTAGCCTAATAAAACTGACTTTTCAAGGATAAGATGGCAAAGTACCAAAACGGATAGCTTGAAGAACTCGCGCATAGCGGATCCTCCATAAATGTATCGTTTGGTGGTAAAGGAGCAACAATTTTCCCACATTTTAGATCTTCAATTCCTGCAAAGCAGAAAAAATAAATAACTTCATAAACAAAAATAACAATAAAAATAATGATAATGATAATAATATTTTAAAACCAAAGTGGCAGATCCATTTGTGGGTTAAGAAAATCTGGAAAAATAAAGACACACAGACTAACCTCTATTAGTCCAGTATTCAATGGATTTGGTATTTGATATTGTAAAATAAGCTGTACGCTGAAATGAAACAACCATTAAAAGCATAATTTATTCCAATCAAGTATAGATAAGGTTTAAAGTGTGGTTACTGTAGAGAAGAGGCAGGTGTATTAATTGCAGAATACATATCAACAAGCACTATCTAAAATACTAGTCACATTTGCCTAACATGATTTCATTTGCGGCAAATTCTTGGAGACGACATATACCTGTTAATAGTTAGATCCCTTCTCAGTGCATCCTGTTCTGGTGTGCCATACTTTTGCTATAAGACAAAAGAAAAATATAATCATACATTAAACTTGAGTAGCTTAAAATTTCATTCAACATGTATAATTCACTATTTGCAGCTAGCAGACTCAAAAGTTGATAAAAATTGAAAAAAAAAAAAAAATCCAGAAGATAAGAAAATTATTCTTGATTCATGGTGTCTAAAAGTTCGGCACAGTTATGTATATTAACCTAAACCTTATTCCAACCCAGATGGGTAGAGAGAACAGCTCTGCATAAAATTCCACAATTTGTCTTCATGGATAATTTAGTTTCCTTTTCCTCACCCATCATAACTCCACATCTTGGTGTTAGTGTGTTTGTGACACAGAACACATATGAAGATGTCAAATCTTCCATAGCCTTTGAATTGTCCAAAATAATGGAGCTTATACACAAAAGACACCGTCTATCTCAGAAGTTTAAGAGCTAAATCTGGTTCCATCCTTCCTTGGACAAAAGTAAGAGGATGTGGCTAGTTTCAGTGTACTCTCTACCCTTATTCCAAAGTAAGGTAATGTTACTAATGTCCTAAAGCTCAGATCAGTAACAAGCAAAACTCTAGAAGATCCATACATCCCAGAGCAAGAATTTACCATAGTAGGAATCCGTCTATCATCACTGGACTCTTCACAAACTATGAGTTCATCAAACTGGGTTCAGTTTTATTTGATTTTTCCACATAACCCACATAGAATTACTATAAAAGTTGAAGACTTTGGATTGATAAAATTACGAACCCAACTAAAGAAAATGGTAAAATGGTTTACCTGAGGAAATGCGTGGAGGAAAAGCACTTTCTGTAGTAGCAGAGCCCTGTGTGAAAACAAAAACCCCAAGGACGGCCAAACTTGAGAAACCCAAAAGCAGAATTGAGAAATGAAAGAGTGAAATTTTGAGTCGAATTTCTGGGTTTTAGACTTTTAGTTAATTTGCTGCCTCTCTCATGAATCATGATTCTCACAATCTCACAGTTTCTGGGTTTTACACTTTTCAGTCCAAGGCTCGAATTCTTCACTCTTGGTTTGCTCTCTTCGGCTCTCCCTCAAGCTGTGATTCTGTGAAGCTCGGTGGCTCAAGCTTGGAGAAATTTTGGGTTCGATTTCTGGGTTCAAGCTTGGTGATTCTTCAAGCTCGATTTCTGGGTTCGAATTTCTTGAATCTCTTGTTAAGTTGCTCGGTTCGATTGAGTTTCTCATTCTTAAGTTTTCGGTTTTGGGCTGTGGTGTTTCTGGGTTCGATTAAGTTGCTGGGTTCGAGCTGTTTTGAAATATCAATATTTGGCTTCTGTCTCTATTTTGGATGGGAATTATAATTGAATTGCACCTGTTTTGGCCGCTGTGAATGGTAATTGAATAACGAATATCAACGGTACACTTGATTACTTGTATGCTCAGTTTTTAATTCTGCTATATGTTAATGTTATCGAATTTTTGAATTTTTAGTAATTCATTTGACTTTTGAATTATGCTCTGTTTTGATAAACTGAATTGCATAATTTGTAAATATAAAAATGGTTGTTGGATATTGAATACTCTTTTTATTTATATAATTATATGTTATAAAAATAAAAATAAAATCGACTAGTCTAGGCTCTCCCTGAACGCTAGTTCTTTAGCTTCCACCCGACTAGCGCCTAACATTTTTTAGAACCTTGAGTAAAACTAACCATGAGCTTTAGTAGCGAAGCGTTTATCCAGATATTGCTTATCTTCCTCCTCCTCCCCTCTAGCATTTGCCTAGGGGTGGGCGCGGCGCGGTGCGGTTCGGTTCGGTTTAAGGCCCAAACCGCAACCAAATCGTTTTTTTCGGTTGGCCCATATATCAAACCGCAACCGCATTACAAAAGGGATGAATCGATTATTTCAGTTACACCATTTTTCGGTGCGGTGCGGGTCGGTTTCGGTTTCGGTTTGGACCAATTTATTAATTTCAAATAGAAAGAGAGGGCCAAAATCATGCTTATTTTTACCTAACAGTTTCAACAAGGCATAAATAAATTTTGAATGCATTTAGAGTCCACATAAATTGGCAAATGTCACCCAAATATCAAGCAACTTACGGAAAGACCATATTTGAACACTTAACAAACCCATATATATATAGCAAACATAACAACTTATTACAAACTGAAAACCTAAACAAAAATGGATTTCTTATATATTAAAAACCAACATTTCCATTAATAGAGAAATAATAAATAAATAAAATGTAATTAAAACAAATTAGGTGCGGGTCGGTTTAAATCGGGCGGTTTATGATATGAAACTGCAACCGAAACGACAAATTAGGTGCAGGTCGGTTTAAATCGGGCGGTTCGGTGCGGTGTGACTATGAAACGACATCGTTTTAGTTCGGTGCGGTTACCGAACCGCATTTTCTGTGCGGTTCGGGTCGGTAACCGCATTTTCGGTACAAAATACCCACCCCTACATTTGCCAACTTCCCCTTGACGCCCTTACGCCCTTAGAGACGGCGACGTTTTAGTCTCTAGCAGGAAAAACTTTGCACTAGGGAAATTATAGTTACACCTACACAACATCAATCATCGCTGCGACATGAATACTTGAAAAAGTCTCAAATGGACGAAATACTTTTCATACGTTAAGGCCTGAGGCCATAAGACACATTAAAATTAGTACCTCCCCTAGCTAAGCTTACTGGCTTTCTGTCTTTGTCACTGTCACTTTTGACATGAGTCCCCTGTTGACCGTTGGCTTTAAAAAATTAGACTAGAACATTATATACAAACTCTTTGAGACTGGTGTCTTTGTCATCGTTTCTAGATCCCCACCAATCCATCAATGGCAACCTCATTAGCTCATTGACAAATTTTCCATGAGTTCTACAAGATGGTTTATCAGTTTCCTTGTTCTTCTCCCTGACACCATTACTCCAAATTAAGCTGCAATATACACAAATCAAAATATATACATCCTTGGTTGCCTGTTGCATCACTAGAACTCTGTACTTTACACTTAGAAATTAGTTTCCATTATTGCATGACTTACGAGTAAATCTACGATCCAGTTTATGACGATAGATAGATGGCTGTGGAAGTACTAGATAAATAAATAAAAATATAATGGGTCGGGCAGGGCAGAAAAGTCTAGAACACTTTGACAATGACTGAATGAGGTAATGCCCCCCTAACAAGACTGTTGATCATTCTTTGAATGTGTAAAAGCTTATCTTGAAGTTGATGCTATTATGGCAAGAACAGAAAGTCAAATGAGAGAGGATAAGTCGCCTATGAGCAAAAAGAGGAGGAAGCTTCATCGAGTGGAGATGAAGAGGAAGTAGGAAGGAGATGCAATTGTCTCAGCTGCATAAGAACAGAAAGTCAAATAAGGAGAGCCAACCACTCAAGAACAGAACAGTATTCCAAATAAGAAGATCTTGTATCTACGTTTGTTCTTTTATTGGGCAATCTCATTCCTCATAACCAAGAATTTTACTACCATGTGGTTTGACAAAATATTGCTTATCTCGTTTGTTCTTCTTCCCTCTTGCGTTTGCCTTGATACCTTTACTCTAAATCAAGCCATCAAAGACGGTGATGTGTTAGTCTCCGGCAGGGAAATCTTTGCACTTGGATTTTTCAGTGCAGGCAATTCTAGCAACCGTTACGTTGGAGTATGGTATAACCAAATTTCTAACCAAACTGTTGTGTGGGTTGCAAACAGAGACAACCCTGTCCCTGATACCTCTGGAGTGCTATCCATAAATGGAGATGGAGGCCTAGTCATCTATGGAAATAACCGAAGTTTCCCTCTTTGGTCTACTAATGTCACTCTCTCTTCTCCAAACAATTCAATTGCCAAGCTTCTGGATACAGGAAATCTTGTCTTGCTCGAGAATGAGGATAGTCAAAAGGTTATATGGCAAGGGTTTGATTATCCCACTGATACAATGCTTCCACTTATGAAAATTGGTTTGGATAGGCGGTCTGGGCTGAACAGGTTCTTAACATCTTGGAAATCGAAAGATGACCCAGGAACTGGGAGCTGTTCATATCGGCTTAACCATAGTGGATTTCCACAGATGATTTTGTACAAGGATGGAGCTCCATGGTGGCGGGATGAAGTAGCATCTTGGGTTGAGACATGTTGTACTGTAGCAATTTTAGTGAACAATGCAGATGAGGTATCCCTTATGTACTCAGCTAAGAACATTCAGTCAAATTTCACAAGGACGGTGTTAGATGAATCAGGAACATTAAGACAGTTTACGTGGAATGATCAAGCACAAAAATGGACAGAATTATGGTCTACTCCGATAGAGCATTGCGATTTTTATGGACAATGTGGTCCAAATGGTAACTGCGATCCCTATGCTACTGATACTATAGATTGCATCTGCCTTCCGGGGTTTGAACCCAAGTCTCCAACTGATTGGTACTCGAGAGATGGGACAGATGGGTGTGTAAAGAAAAAAGGAGTATCTACATGCCGAAATGGGGAAAAATTTGTGAATCTGGAAAGTATGAAAATACCAGACTTGTCTAGGGCACTTGTTAATATGAATATGAGTATGAAAGCGTGCAAGCAAGAATGCTTGAAAAATTGTTCTTGCGTTGCATACAGTAGCAGCGACAAAACTGGATGTGTGACATGGTATGGGGAATTGATGGACACGAGGGTGCAGCCCAGTAATGGTCAAAATTTATATGTACGAGTTGATGCAATCGTCTTTGGTACGTTCCTCGTTTTATTATTTAATTCCCTAATCTTTCTTATTAAGTTCATAGTGTTCTTTATTTTTATTTTTATTTTCTTTGTAGCTCAATATGCAAAGAAGTCAAATGATTCTCTTAGCAAGAAGGAAAAGCTGGCAATTTCACTAGTATCTGTTTTAGCGCTATTTCTACTAGTTTTCCTTGTCTATTGGTTACTGAGGATGAAGAGAAAAGGTAATCATGTCACTCATTTTTG
>BDJD01001157.1:146365-210371 GCA_002564525.1 Rosa multiflora | reverse complement strand
TCATTAAAAACAAAACCTAGAAAAAAGAAAACATGAAAACAACCAATCTTAAATTGCTGGCCATGTATAAATTACAAACTTGAGTCAAACTCAAATATACAAGGTCCACACCCGAGCACCCCACCAGGCCACCACATCCCTCCCCACCACAAGGGAAAACAAATTTAACTTACTCAAAAGCTAAAAAACACCCAATCAAAAGTATAATCAACTCAACTCTCAAACAATCAACACAATATTCTAATTTCGTCAAAAAATTTCATTATAGAAGAAAAATTAAAGTGTAATACCTGAATAAGGTTGAGAGATGAGAGCAGATTATTGAGGAGAGGAGATAGAGTGACTTGGAGAGGAGATATAGGTCTATTTAAACTCATTTCAAACCCCATGCTATGTTGTTATGCAGATGGTGTGGCATTTGATTCGGTTAAATGCTATTTTGAAAACAATTAATTAGAAGTAAATAATGGGCAGATTGGGAGGTGTTGGGGTGACATCTTGTAGGAAGCGAAGAGTCTCAACTAAAGAGAGATCAATTTCACGATCTAAACTAGCAAAGTGATCCAATTTATGAGCTCTAATTTTTATTATCAGACAATACTTTTTTTATACAATAGCATTAACTTGTTTTGAGAATTATTGATTTATTATGGCCATCTACATGTTTTAAAAATGTCAAAAAATTTCCCATTCAATCCGTTACTATAATAAAGATCCAACACGATTCAAGATTAGAGCAACGCGCGCTCACTAACCCTAGCTAGCCGTCTTCGTATGATATTCTTGCCTTCATTACTCATTTCTGTCATGTTTATTTGCAGTAATTATGAATTTCTTAATAATTTTTTGTGACAACTTCCCTAATCCTACCAAATATTGGAAAAGAAAATAAGGCTAATCACAAGTTCACAACATGAATCAACAGATCTTAAATCAATTGACACACTTTTGTTAAGCTTCGCAATAGATGCCAAGTTTGTCTTGTCACAAATACACAACAACAAAAACTGACTGGTATTTAATACCAAAAAGAATTCCATATGCAGTCTTAAGCTGAAATATATATGCAGTCAGTTCCATTTAATAATTAGGAAGAGACTAATATGGATCTTCGATGAATGCTATAGAATTAATTCAAATTCTGCAAAGGATCAGAGTACTAGAATTATATCACTGATGAATACACTATCAAAACAGTTGATTAGGCTGCCACAACATTGCAGCTTTCTCCTCTGTCTGCAGAGACGGCCAAGAATATCTCCTTTCGTTAACACTAGGTAGACAGCCCGCGCTTTGCCGCGGGTATGGGCCTTTTTGTCATATACGTGTTATTGATGAAACAATAGTGATTGCATAATAAACGATAATTGCTGTTTATTACACTAATTCTTTGTAAAATTCAACAATTGCAAGTGGAAATTCCTATTAACAAGCTCAACTTCAAAGTTGTGCTTCACGTACAATCCAAACGAAAACATAGATTGTAAAAAAGGGGAAAAAGTATAGGTCATAGCAGCTCATAGAAGCTTAATTTGTAGGAACACTTGATATGCATGTAAAGAAAGTCAGGCTGCAACTAATTGATTTGCATAGTTAAATGAATCATGATGTTAAAGAAATGGATGCATTTAGCTTTTAAGTCAAGAGATTGAACCAATTGACCATTATTACTAAACTGGTATGCAACTATTTTTCTCTCTCTCTCTCCCCCAATCTTCCAGATTCTTATTTGTAGTCTAGAAAAACAAAAACAACAAATTGTTGAGAGATAGAGAGAGTACCTTGTGCCTTCCCAAAGCCAAGGTTGTGATGCAGTAGAGCACATGAAAAACTGGTAGCACAAAGACAAATACATAGAAGTGGTGAATCCCATATGCAGATAAAAGGCAACTTTACATATAAATTCAGAGTTGGAGCTTTGAAAATGCTGCATAAGAAGGTCCATAGAAAATTACCTTTTGATCTACACAATGAGTCAGACAGTTCGCATCTCTAGCTTGAAATAGTTGCCTAATGTCAGACAATGTACTCTGGTAAACTAGAAAATCTAGCTGCAGCATGCATTAGTGGTGCAATAGCTTCCTTACATTCCTCAGGGCATTCCCTGCAGTGACAATAATGAAGCAAACCAACCATTATAATGAGTTAATAACTCCTCTGATAAGACGCTTTGGAATCTCTCAACCATGTCATAATTGAAAGGTATAAATCATATTTCGTTTACTGTCATCTGCTAGCAGTTACTTTTGTTGATCAGAAGATTGGATCCTTCAAAGCTAAAATAGTGCTACAGCATCTTAAATTCTCAAGGTTGTTGAAACACCAATCGCAAATAAATTTGTGCCTCACACATCACATCACATAAACAGATTGCGGAAACAACATTAGGAATTAAAAAAATCCAACCTGTTTTGGCTGAGATTCTGCTGCAAAACTTATCTCTTCAATTGACTGCCAAAAAAAAAAGAAAAAAAGGGTAATATATGACATCTTTGCCAACACTGAAGAAAAGATCCAATCCAAAAAAAGTGCAAAAATCCACCTTTAAACTACCTGACTGAAGGTCAGCAGCGATCAGAAAAGCCCTGAGGCTTTTGCAAGTCCCAATCTTTTTTGAAATTCTCATTGAAACCTGGGAAATTGATAAATCGCAAAGGCTTCAGAAAAAAAAATATTAAAAACTAATGTGCATCAAACTAAGCAAGTAACTGAACAAATTGGTCTAGTTACCTCTTATAAACTATTAGTCGTATCGAGAATCCCGAAAATATGTCAGAGTCCTACATTTGAACTTCAATGAATAAAAAGAAACAGTAATAAATGAATAATAACAATACTGTCACTTGGGGAAAAAAAACAAAACGTTATAATTACATGCAATATAGAACACCTTTAAGACTCAAAGCTTAGAAAGCTGTTGTCATTACCATTTCTCAGAACCTTGAACATTTCTTTAAGAAATGGTAATGACAAAAGCTTTCTAAGGTTGATTTCTCAGAACCTCACTGTCGCGAAACCCACCAAAACCAGAAATCAGAACACCACAGTCCTTCTACTGCATAAAACACAAAGGTTAATCTAACCAAAAACCAAAGGAAAATTTCCACATGCCTTAATCAAACCAAAATTTCAATCGATCATCATATGTAGGCAGTTATGCACAACCAAAACTAACTGAAATCAAACACACACCTGTTCTTGTGTTGAAAACCTTTTCCCAAACTCGATCACCAAAACAAACCCAAACCCTCCTCCGAAAAATCACCAAAAATCCTGCAAATCTCCTCCTCTTGTTCCTACCCCAGCAATCTACGATTGATCCCTGAGCTCGATCTTCTCGGTCTATCTGATAGCTGTGTTGATGACTACACTTAAATAGATGCTTCCCGAACACAACAGAAAACTCGGGCTGAAAACGGTACTCTACCTCTCTGTTTTAGGCCACCGATCTCACCCTCTCTCTCTTCGTGGCAACGAAACAACAGGACATATGGCCAGAAAGATACAGCGCAACACTGGGGGGCAATCGAGAAAAATTCTAAACAGGCAGGGGCAAAACTATCACAACACTGTGCATACGGGAATCACTGTGTATAAGGTGTAGGCGCTTTAGTATATTTAGAATTACAACTGCAATGATAGCCACACAACTAAAAATCCTCAAAATCGAAGAGAAAGAGGCAGAAATTAGTATGGTGATGGCAACTTTTATAATAGAGGCACAATCACTGATGATTCGGACAACGGCAGGACCCTATAATGGCAGCTTCAAGAATAAAAGTTGGTTTCAATAATCATGGTTCTGTTTGGCTCCAAAACCAGCTGGTGTGCAAACAGTCTCTTTTGAGCGTGTGGTTGCGCAGGCGTGCCAGCACCGCGAGGTGCAGTCGTTGGGGTAGTCCCTTGACCTGACTTCTTCTTCAAGCACTGTGGACGAGGAGAGCACCAATCTCGTCACAGGGTTCTTTTCTTGCCTTTTGGGAAAGGACTTTTGCCTTACGGATAAGGACTTTGGTTGTGATCTCTTCGCGTTCACCGTATCGATACTCAACGTTGTAGGTTGAGCAGAGCAATCACTGGGAAGTTGTGAGAAAACACGGGTTTTGCTAAAGCGTATCTTTAGCTTCGCTGGGCGCGAGGGCGTTTCCCTTGCTTCGCTGGGTGTATCGGTGGCAGTAGTACTGGCAGTCGGCTCGCGAGAAGACTGGGACTGGAAGCACGGTCGCCGGGTTGATCTGGTGATGCTGACAGTCGGCTCGCGAGGAGACTAGGACTGGCTGGCAGTCACCGGGTTTCAACGAGGTTGAGGGTTTGCTTCGGGGAGGCTTTGTAATCGCTGGGATTTATTGATTAGAGAGAGGTCCTTGATTTCGCCGCTTAACCCTGTATTTATACCCTAGGGTTTTCGACTGCTCCTGGTCTTAGAAGGATTCTTAATTGAAGTTTCCTGTTTAACCTCTACTACTCGATTTCCATAAGGTTGCGTCTCCTTATGAAACACGGAATGGGCGAAGCTATAACCCAAACCCGAGTAGTTTTATTTTTGGGCTGCAGGTATCGGCCCGCTGGCTCGAACCCACTAGAGGATTTTGCCAAAATTACTTTTGGGCTCAAACAGGTCCATTGGTTTTAATAACCATCGTTCATCCATTACTGTCTCATGTCAACTCTGTCTTAATAATGGTTCATAACACATCATCTTTTTCAAAAGACTCAACCTAGCAATTATGCTTATTCAAGTACTGTTGAGTGCGAAACTATGCTGCGCGCGTGAATGCGTGTAAAGAGGCTAATCAGTATTACTTATGCAAACAAAGCCACAGAGATTAAATTTTCAATAATCCTCATGTGCCTTGGGAGATCCAAGGAAAGAGATCCCCTTTCTACCACTCCAATTTCCTGATCTGTAGCTTATCATAATCAGAATGAAAGCAGGCTATGCTTAAGTGCAGCACAAGGCAATTGGAAGCAGGTTAGAAATATCACAAAATGAGCTATAGAAATTAATTCCCATCTTTCCAGTGCAGAGCACCTTGCAGATGTCTTTACTAAGGGATTGCCCTGGTCTGAGTTTCATTCTCTTATTGCCAACCTGCAGCTAGGTCCTCTACCTAAAGGTTAGAAAGGGCGGGGGAGTTAAAGTACAGGACGCTTAACTATGACTAGACTTACTGTCTATAATTAGTTGTCAGTAACTATGGTTACACTGCAAGTTGTAATAACTGATAAATCTGTTAGGACTGTTAGCAAGTCAATTAGTGAGTAAGACAATTGAATTTGCACTCATAAACAAGTAGGTTGCAATTCTCAATCCATTCATACTCAAAAAAATTCATTCACTTTTGGTTCTCAATCTTCATATTTCAACATCTTCAATCCTATATTACCAGAGTTTTCCCAATCTTTATCAATACAACTCGGAAATATAAGCTACACCATGAATAAATCCACTAATAAGCAAAAAAAGGACAGATATATGCGAGAAAAGTAAAGCAAAAAAAAAAAAATTATAAAAATGCAATTGGAAATCACGGCGACAAATTGGCTGCTTCCGTAAGAGCTTCTCCCCATTGCATGTTTCTACTTTTTTTCAAAGTCTAATGTATGAAATGTGCACACTTCAAACTGTCCTTAATAAAAGAATCATGTTCCAAATCTGTTACTAATGTTAGCTGGACATTATTTTTTCATACAGGTGAAGTGCACATTCAAACATTCTAAAGCCCAGAGATAAAAATTAAAAATAAGTAAAACGCCAGACAACCAATGAGCAAACACAAATATAAATTGAGGAACAAACCCAGCCTTGTTCGTGTGGATTGATTGAGATTTGACCATTACATGAGCCCATATTAATTGGTGCCTCTGCCCCTCTCACCATCAATTGCCATCTTTCGGGTTCAACTTTGGCAAAAGAAAATCTTCTTCTAAATAAGAGAGTGCACAAAAAGCAGGTCAGTGAAAAATTATCACAACAGATTACAAGTTTATGTGCATGGAATATTAATACCTGAAATCCAAGTATTAATGATCGATCATAGTGTACTTCAAGGCCTCAATCGGTACTTGATGATGATTATACTAGAGCTAGCTGAACCTTGTGCGTGACCAAAATCACAAGCAGGTAATTCCAAAGCACCTCAAAAATGAAAACATTGCTCTGCCAGTCTGCCTATATTTTTTTGTCTTGCCATGTCTTCAATCTTTTTGTTGGACGATGAGGTTCCTGTTCTCGTTCTCGTTCTTGTTCCCCATTGTGATGATCATCGTGTACTTCCCCGTAATTGCTGTCATCTGATAACTAAAGATTCTACAGCTGCCCCTTCTGCGTGCAAAGCCACCTGATCAGAAATGCTAGCATTGCTCTGCCTATATCTTTCTCGTGCCAGGTCTTCACCACTTACATGATCCTCTTTCATATTAGCCAGGTGGACCCCGAAACTTTTTAGGAGCAACCCTCTAGCATGGTAGGAAAGTGCATAAGATGACACTCGAACTACAGGATCCTTGAAAGCAATACATGTCAGATGCACTAATACATGATCTTGAGCTGATGACTCTGTCGCTTTTGATTTTAAAAAGTGGCTAGTAGAGTCATAATACACTTTTTTATCAATCACAACGCTCACTGTGTTTGAGCCCAAAAGTATTTTTGGCAAGTTCCTTTAGTGGGTTCCAGCCAGTGGGCCGATACCTGCGGCCCAAAAATAAAACCACTCGGGTTTGGGTTATAGCTTCGCCCATGCCGTGACTCATAAAGAGACGAAATCTTATTGAAATCGAGTAGTAGAGATTAAACAGGAAACTTCAATTAAGAATCCTTCTGAAGCAAGGAGCAGTCGAAACCCTAGGGTATAAGTACAGGGTTAAGCGGCGAAATCAAGGACCTCTCTCTCAAAACAAAAAATCCCAGCGATTACAAAGCCTCCCCGGAGCAAACTTTCAACCTCGTTGAAACCCGGTGACCGCCAGTCAGTCCTAGTCTCCTTACGAGCCGACTGTCAGCCTCACCAGATCAACCCGGCGACCGTACTTCCAGTCCCAGTCTCCTCGCGAGCCGACTCCAGTACAACAGCCACCGATACAACCAGCGAAGCAAGGGTAACGCCCTCGCAACCCAGCGAAGCTAAAGATACGCTTTAGCAAACCCCGTGCTTTCTCAGAACTTCCCAGTGATTGCTCTGCTCAACCTACAACGTTGAGTATCGATTTTGGTGACCGAAGAGATCACAGCCAAAGTCCTTATTCGTAAGGAAAAAGTCCTTTTCCGAAAGGCTAGAGAAGATCCCTGTGACGAGGTTGGTGCTCTCCTCGTCCACAACGCTTGAAGAAGAAGTCAGGTCAAGGGACTACCCCAACGACTACACCCCGCGGTGCTGGCACGCCTGCGCAATCACACGCTCAAAAGAGACTGTTTGCACACCAGCTAGTTTTGGAGCCAAACATTTTGGCACGCCCAGTGGGACCAATAATGTTTCTTTGCGAACGCAACCATTGGGAAGTCTAGCGATAACCCTTATCAAAAAGGCTACGCTAACTGCCCAAAACATAAGACCTCCAGTTACAGGCCGCATTCTCGCGCGGACTGTCGTGGTCTTTCTGAAGAACAAGTGACGCAGCGATTCTCTCATCAACCCCGATCACTCGGTATGTCAACTGGACAAGATGAGAATCGCTCGACCGCTACTGAGGGTCAGAGCGTCAATGTTAATCAGGCCAGCGAGCCTGTTATCCCCGCCACTGTCAACACTGCAGTGGAAAGTGGAGGCGAAGAGGCTTTTGTTCCGAAGCCTATTCCGGAAGGAGCGACCCTTGAGGTCAAGTTCGCGATCATCATGGAGAATATCGAGAACCATCGCAAGAAGATGGACGCTGATTTTGCCAGAGAAACCGCAAAGGCGGATAAGCTTCTCCGCCAACTCGATCAGCGTATGACTCTACACACAGAGAGTACCCGACAGCAGATTGCACAATCAGAAAGTGCTGTGAAGGCACACGCTGCAAGTATCGCTAGCGAGCAGGACTAACGTCAAAAGGCAATTTTGGACGCTATAGCAGGCCACACTAAGCAGACCGCGTCAGATATGGCAGGCTTTCGCAAGGATGGGGCCAACCTAGCGACCGAGGTGGCTATGCAGAGAGCAGAACTGAATCAGGCAAGGGATGTATTGAACAAAGCTTTAGGAGATCCTAATGCTGTCTTGGGCTCTCTTGGCCAACCATCCGGTTCAGGCAAGTACGTGCCGCCAAATCAGCGCGAGAAGACTAACAACAATGCTGTTTCTTCCTCAGCTACTGTTGCTGCTACTCCGTCGAAGAATAAAGAACAAGCCCTGGTTATTAGTGGCAGCAAGGAAAAGACTGCGTCATCAAGCGGACATACCACCAAGAGGCACCAAGCCTCAAAGGGTGCGGGAACTGCGTCCGAACCCGTGACGTTCGTCCAGTATGACAGTGACGGGGCAGAGATGGTATATCAAGAACTGCCGGGGAATTATTATGCACTCGACCAGTCTGGCGCCCCAATCAAGATAACAGCTCTGTCGAAGGAAGAGATTACGCCAGCGGTAACTCTCCAGCAACAGGCTACTACTCGCATTGTGCATGTCGGGGAAGGATCATCAATAGCGAACCAAGCAGCGCCTGTCCAAGCTACCCACCAGGCTGCGGTGGCTCCTCCTCGGCCTCCGGGCCCAGGTTATGTAAGACGTGATGAAGTAGAGGAGATGATCAGATTGGCCAACCCCAGAGCCCAGCCGGATGGGGTTTATGAGGGACCTTTCCCGCCACACATCACGCTCGCACCTTTCCCCCGAGGTTATAAGAATATCATCTTTTCTACCTTTTCAGGGGAGGACACTGAAGATGCGGCAACACACCTGGCCAGGTTTAGGGTACAGTGTGGCCAATACAAGAATGATGACGTCCTCAAATGCAGGATCTTTGGCACTTCTCTGTCGGGCGCTACCTTCAGGTGGTTTTCTAAGCTTAGGCCAGGAACAGTGGCGGACTGGCCGACAATGGAATTACTCTTCCGTGAAACGTTTGGGACTATTGAGCCTGAAGTAGACCTAGCTTCTCTCACTCAGATGGCCCAACAGCCTACAGAATCGGCAGTCGCTTATCTTCAGCGCTTTCAAATCCAGAAAGCCAAACTAAATGTCATCCTGCCCGAGAAGGAGTTAGTCAAGTTGGCGGTCAAAGGTTTGGAGTCCCGACAATGAAAGAAGCAACACGGTAGCATAATTCAGTCGATGGGAGAACTCATCACGGAAGTGGGCAGTTTCGAGCATCTCCTTAGAGAGACAGATGCGAGGAAGAATGCCTCCAGAGGGACGTACGTGCCAGGTAAACACCGTACTGTAGCAGCCCTGAGCTACCAGCCAGCTACTTACGACCCTTATTACCATCACAATGCTGAGGAAGTGGTCCGGGACGATGAAGAGGTTGAGGATAATGATATAGCGGCTTACGAGTTAACCGGAAAAAAGAATCCGTCCTTGAAACAGTTGAAGATTTCCAAGGAGCCCGTTAAGCTCAAATCGATGGCCTTTACCAAGCCGGAGTTTGCGACATATGCTTACGATGCCAATAAGGCTCACGAGATCCTTGACGAGATGATCGCTGCGAAGATGGTGAAGACCGATTTCGGACCGTTTCCGCGACCAGAGCAGTTGAAGGGGAAGAAATATTGCAAGTTCCATAACCTGTGGAATCACAATACCGCGGACTGTGTAAAGCTCAAAGACCAGATTCAGGTATGGCTTAATAACGGTAGCTTGCAGGTAGAGGCTCTAGTCACAGCGGCGATATTAGTTGAAGTAGATCCCTTTCCAGACACCGGGAACAATATGGTCAATGTGGATTGGAACAAACAGCAGCGGCGGAAACCAACTCTGGATTTGGGCACGAGCGAGCAGAGTGAGAAGTACATCGCGGACGAAGCACCCGCCAAAGGTAAGATTGAATCAGTCAATCAAGCCTCACCCGTGATTTTGTGCTCGCGATGCAAGGAAGAATGCGGTATCCAGATACCGCACGAAGAGGTCAAGCAGACATTTCACTTTGGTTCCCTACCACCAATCAAGTGGGCTTCGTCGTCGCGGAACTATCAGCCTTCCAGTCCAAGAAGAAGGGAAAAGACGGAATCACCACCATCCCCCAGAGACTCCAACTTATTCATGAAGCTGAAAGCAGCCGCAGATGGTCCGAGACAAGAGAAGCCCCGGAGCGACTGCAAGAATGTACTGACCAAGCCTTATATACCACCTGCTTCAACTAACCCTATCAAGGAGGGCAAGTGGTATACCAGGGAAAATGGCAAGGCAGTGGAGATTAGCTATTCCAGGAAAAGGAAGCTACAGCGCAGATTTGGTGAAGCCAAGCGCGCTCTAGAGGCTCTAGATCAGGGCCTAATCAAGCCTTCCCAGCTAGTCAAGTCACTAGAGCAATTCTAGAAAGAGATGGAAGCACTGGCTGCTAAACCATTGAGACCTCCCCGTGGTTTTAACAAACCAACCAGTTCGCCAACAGGAGCCTCGAAACCCAGTGTGTTTTGTAGGATTACTGAGGAGCACTCACCTCTTGTTGCACGAGAGGGGAACTCGCCAACTCGGCGGCCACATGTCCGGCGCAGGCTTTTCCGTGAGGCGCCAGTAGTTAAAGCTTCAGTCTTTGACAAGTTCGGGGGCAAGGACAAGGCTAGTGGCACCCTACAGTGGCGACCCAAGAAGATCCAAAGTATGGTCATCTCTGACCCAGAGGAGCGCTTGGAACCGGAGAACCCTAAGCCGGTTGCTGTGGCGCAAGGGCTTGAACCACAGGAGCTTGCACATTGCGAGGTAAAAGGCCTCACGGAAGGGTCCTTGGTAGATTTTCTCGCTAAGCAATTTCAAACCGATACCCCAGTCGAGGAGCCCAAGCTCGACTTGGAAGATGACATGGAGGAAATGGAGGCGACTGACGTCTCTTGCAATATGGTCTATGTACTCCCTGCGAGATATGCATTACCAGTCGCTGCTAAAGACTGTGTGGGGGCAGAGGAAGAGAGTGCACAGCCATTGTAGGTCACATCAGCAGCCGCGACACCTTTGGAAGATAGGGTCCCAGAGGAACCGGAAGAGGTTCCGAACAAGGGGTCACTCATGAACTTCTCCAAGCCAACGCCAGCTATGGTCCAGCACATGCGACCGCTATACATTACGGCAGACGTCGACGGTATCAAAGTTAGTAAAATCATGATTGACACCGGAGCAGCCGTTAATGTTGTTACTACCAGGACCATGCACTTGCTTGGGATCAAGCGAGAGAAGATCCAGTCAACGTCTCTCGCACTCAAAAATTTCGCGGGTACTGTAACAAAAACCCTGGGATTATTGTTCTTACGTATTAAGATAGGACTGGCAGAGGGGGTTTATGCCTTCTTCGTGACGGATTGCTATGCGGCCTACAATGCCATTTTGGGCAGAGACTGGATCCACAGGAGTTACTGTGTACCCTCGACACTTCATCAAGAGCTGGTTATGTGGAATAGGGAAACAGATACGGCGGAAGTGGTCAGGGCAGATCCTCGTCCATTTCCAGTTTCCGCAAACTATGTAGATGCCAGATACTATTTGGAGCCTATCACTCCGTTACAGGTTAGTGGCATCGATGATAAGGGCTGCCCCACAGGGGTGACGGCCTCTGAATTGGCACAGTGGGGGCTCACGCTTGCAAAAGAAGGCTTGGAGAGGCCTGGCCACGCTGTGCCCAAACTTTTAACTGATTAATGGATTACGACCTCTCGGAGGAGGGGATAGAGGCCTTCCACTCGATACATGAACGGCTATCGTCATACATGGTGGAAAAAGAGGCCTATGATCGTATCGCGACCTTAGAGGTCGTAAATGAAGAGCTTTCTGATCCGGAGGGCAAAGATGAAGTCAGCATTCAACTTGCCCCAACAGCGCTGGACGACACGCCTCCTAAAGTTTGAGACCCTACTGAGAAGGTTAATCTAGGAACAGTGAGCGAGCCTATGGAGGTGTCTATCAGTGCTTATTTGGAGCCTAGTGAAAAATAGAGGCTCACTGAATTGCTATTGGAATTTAAGGATTGCTTTGCGGAGAAGTATGAAGACATGCCCGGCCTGTCACCGGATTTGGTTTGTCACCAACTACCAACTCTTCCTGACAAGAGGCCCGTCAAGCAAGAACCTCGACGAATGAATTCGGGGACCCAGATTCTCATAAAGGAGGAGGTAGAAAAAATGCACAAGTCGGGCATTATCAGGGTTGCCAAGTATAATCAGTGGCTTTCAAATATAGTGCCTGTCCGGAAGAAGAATGGCAAGATGAGAGTCTGCGTTGATTATCGAGACTTGAATCTTGCTACACCTAAGGATGTTTACCCCATGCCAGTCGCGGATATGTTGGTAGATGCTGTGGCAGGACATGAGTTGTTGTCCTTCATGGATGTCACTGCAGGATATCACCAGATTCCGGTCGCCGAAGAGGACAGACACAAGACCGCTTTCCACTGCCTAGATTCGCGAGAGTTTTTGAATACGTAGTCATGCCATTTGGTCTAAAGAATGCTGGTGCTACGTATCAGAGAGCCATGAACTTGATCTTCCACGACATATTGGGAAAAGTTTTAGAAGTGTACATCGATGACGTGGTGGTCAAGTCTCAGAAGAGGGGGACCACATCACGGATCTCAGGAAAGTATTTGAGCGCATGTGACGACATAGACTCAAGATGAACCCTGCCAAATGCGTGTTTGGGGTCCAGGCAGGAGACTTTCTGGGGTTCATAGTTCATCAGCGGGGAATTGAGGTCCCCGAAGACAAGGCCAGTACGGTCGTTAACGCATCTCCCCTGCGAACGAAGAAGGACTTACAGCGTTTGTTGGGTAAGATCAATTTCCTAAGACGTTTTATCTCTAACTCTGCAGGCAAAATCCAACTGTTCTCTCCCTTACTGAGGTTACAAGGGCAGAATGAGTTTGTGTGGGAGCCTAAACATCAAGAGGCTTTCGACAGTATCAAGGCCTATTTGGCAAGCCCACCAGTCCTGGTTCCACCCAGGGCCGGGATCCCATTAAAGCTGAACATTTCAGCAGCCGAGGCCTCCATTGGCAGCTTGCTCACTCAGGACGATGAGGGAGGTGTCGAGCATGCTATATTTTACCTCAGCCGCACATTGACAGACTGCGAGACAAGGTACACCCCAATGGAGAAGCTGTGCCTAACTCTGTATTTTTCAGCGTGCAAGTTGCGACACTACATGTTATCCTTTACCACTTGCATCATCGCTCAAACCGACTTGGTCAAATACATGTTGTCACGGCCTATCTTGAGAGGCCGCATTGGCAAATGGGTATTGGCTCTCTCAGAGTTTTCGCTCCAATATGTACCTCAGAAAGCTGTCAAGGGGCAAGCCATCGCAGACTTTCTCGCACATCATCCTACATTAGAGATACCCGCACTAAAGGAGTTAGAGATAGCATCCACCACTACGACTTGACCAAATTTGGCGTGCATCCCTGAGTACGCGGTTTGGTACCAAGCCACAGTCTCACTGCAGCCTTGGGTATTGTTCTTTGATGGCTCACGAACTGACACACTGGCTGGTGCAGGGGTTGTCTTGGAAAACCTAACCGGTGACCGTTTTTCGTATTCTTTCCAACTAGAGTTCCAATGTACTAATAATCAGGCTGAATATGAAGCTCTTATCATTGGACTCGAGGTCTTATTGGAAATGGGCGTCAAGGACGTTCAGCTTCGCGGCGACTCTCAACTCGTTATAAACCAGCTCCAGGAAAAGTATCGATGTGCGAGTTGGTTGCTCGTACCATATCTGAATTGTGCCGTCGAGCTTCTGGACCAATTTGACGATGTCAATCTGGAGTATATACCACGCGAGCGTAAATTTGCAGCTAATGAGCTCGCTCAGCTGGCCACAGGCATCACATTGAAGTATGGAGTGCGCGAGCGCATTTTGAAAGTTGAGCGTCGTACATTACCTTCATGGCTTGCACGACCGGATCCACCAGATGATCCCGTGGTCGCGGTGCTAGAACCTATTGATGTAGATTGGCGGATCCCGCTGATTGAGTACCTCAAGCAACCAGACCCCAGAGCTGACAGGAAGACTCGTTTCCTCGCACTAAACTACTTCTTTAAGGGTGAAGAGTTGCGGCGACGTGGGGAGGATGGTATAGACTTTCGGTGCGTCTATGGCCGCGAAGCTAAACGATTAATGCGCGAAGTACACACAGGGATATGGGGAGCTCATCAAGCGGGACCTAAGATGCGTTGGCTTTTGCGACGCCATGGCTATTATTGGCCCAACATTTTAAGAGATTGTATCGCGTTTGCCAAAGGCTGTGAAGATTGTCAAGCGCACGGTCCAGTCCAACATGTTCCTACCATCCCTATGCAGCCTATTATTAAGCCTTGGCCTGCGCGAGGCTGGGCCTTGGACCTGATTAGGATGATCCATCCCCATTCTTCCCTTCAGCACAAGTTTATCATCGTCGCCACTGACTACTTCACTAAATGGGTTGAAGCAGAGCCTTTGAAAGAGGCTTCAGATGCCACCATTCGCCAGTTTATTTTCCGTAACATTCTTTGCAGGTTTGGTATCCCTGAGGTTCTAGTTTCGGACAGGGGGGCAGCGTTCATGGGAGGCCCGGTCGAGGAACTGGTCAATGATTTTGGCATCCAATTCATCCACAACACTTCGTATTACGCTCAATCTAATGGTCAAGCGGAGGCTAGCAACAAGACAATCATCACCTTACTGAAGAAGATGTTGGTAGAGAACCCTCGACAGTGGCATGACACTTTGTATGAGACACTTTGGGCCTATCGCACTTCTAAACGGAATCCCACCGCAACAACGCCGTACGCACTTATGTTCGGTCACGACGCTGTCTTACCATTAGAAATTAACGTTCATTCTCTACGCGTGCAAGAACAGCATCATTTGATTGGTGAAGATTACGTTCAAGCAATGTGGCAGGAGCACGAAGATTTAAGCGAGCAGCGCTTGGTGGCTTTGGACAACTTGGTGATGGAAAAACAGCGTATCGCCCGCGCCTATGATAAGAGGACGCGTGGTCGAAGTTACAAAGAGGGCGACCTCGTCTGGAAGGCTATTTTACCCCTGGGTGAAAAATTAACCGGTCGCGGTAAATGGACGCCGCGATGGGAGGGACCCTTTGTTGTCCACCGGATCTTGGAGCGCGGGGCTTTTCACCTCAGAGACGTCGATGGCGACATCCATCGCAACCCCATTAATGGCGTTTCTTGAAGAAATATTACCAGAGTGTTTGGGAGTTCGAAGATCCACCTGATCCTGTTCTTGCCCAAGCTGGGGGGCAAACCTAATCTTCATCGGCTCGCATCATTTCTTTATTGTCGTCCGGCCTTTTCTTTGTGGCCTATGGTTCTTGTCTCTGCTTCCCCGATGAACATTGGGGGGCAACTCCATATCTAGTTGAGCCTTATTTGAGGCTTTATTATGTAATAGCCTATACATAAGGCTTTTATTATTGTATTCATTATCCAAGTTATTTTTTAAACATTTTCAAATTGCATATTTTGGCAGAGTGTGTGAAGAATAGATGTGAGAGCCTATACAAGAGGCTTTGTTTTAGACTAACAAATTTTTGCAGATTTCTGTTTAAAGCAAAAGTTTCATTCATAAAGTGGCTTTGCGGCCAGAAGCATACAACAGAATAGAGCAATACAATCTCACATGCAATTACAAGGCCAAAAGTGGCTCTGAAAGGAACATAAAAGCTTAAAAATGACTGGATCTGGTTGCGGGGAGAAGGATCTGGGCGCTACCGTTGGCATTCTTCCTCTCTTCACTCAGATCCTCCTCTGGTCTAAGTCACCACTGCTGTCATCGGTACCGGAGGAAGAGGGAAGGAAATAATCCTTCATACCCCTTCTTTGGGCCTTTCCTCCGGGCAGGAGTTGGGGTCCGGAGCGAGCGCGACTCACAACCACATCTACCTTCTGGGGAAAAACAGAAGCCTCGTAACCGGGCCCCGGAGGTAGACCGCGGAAAAAGAACAGTAGACCTCAAAGTGGCCTTCCGCCCTTCTTCCCCATGCTCCTCGTGGGCAGTCTGAAGAGGCGGACTCCTCAGAATGTGGTTATGCCGCGTTAGGAGCGCGGCATGTTCTTCGGTTTAACTGAGACTGGCAAGTTCATCCAGATTTTCAGAAACCAAAGACATGCCGCCGGACCTGAGATTAGGCCATGAGGCCTACCCAGATCTTGAGATTAAGCCATGAAGCCTATGAAGTTGTGGCTAAGGGTGAAATCATGGAGGGAAGATTTTAGAAACTGAAGAAAGAGCAGCAGGTCTTGCGAGGTTATCTTTGGGAAAGACATGTTGGTTTGGTTATCTATGTTCTCTGAATACTGGTATTTATAGGGCCAATCTTGCACCGCTCGATAAGCGGTTGGGGTACTTTCAACGCCATCAATAGGAGAATCAATGCAGTTAAATGCTACAATCTCGGAAATGGAAGATATTGAAAACGCGTGGGAAGCAGGGCAGTCTCCAAGGAGATAACCGCCCAAATTGGGTTTATCTTTTCAACGGTTTTGCTTGTCATTAATTGCCAGAGTTTAAATGATATTTGGGCCGAGCGAAGCGGGCTAAATATTAAATACTGAATTTAGTATCGTTCATACAAAGCAAAATGGGCCTAATATAAGAGGCATAAAGTTTTCGACCCGCATGGGTTAAGCGAAGTAAATGTTCATCCAGACGAAAACTAGCGTCAGCAGTAGCTCGCTCCGCTTGTCGGACTGCTTCGCGCGCTTGAGTTAAATCCTGAGACATCGCCTCAAAGGCTTCTAGGGTTGCTCCAGCTGAGGTTCTTCTTGCTCAAGTTGGGCCGTCACCACCACCAACTGGGCCTTTGCTTCGATCAATTGGGCTTGGAGGTCTTGTATGTGGGTCCGGAGGTGGTTCTGTGAGATTCGTAGGTCCCTGACGCGAATAGCTCGATCGCCTAAAGAGTCGCGGGATGCTTCTGCTTGTTGTACAAGGCCGCGATCCTGCCTAGCCTGCGCAGTCGCAGTCGTTCTCTCATTAATCCGCTCGGGGAGGTTTTGTAACAGCTCATATATCTCGCTAAACTCAGCTTCAGTGATGGTGCGTTCGCGACGAAGCACTATCAAATATTCTTGAGCTCTGGCAGGCGCCCGGCAATAAATGTCAGGACCCAGAAGTCGCTGAAGACCGTCCCTCGCTTCGTCTATAACTCCTGGAGGAGCCACTTCGAGTACACGAACCAGCCTTTCCAGCCTGTTAGGAGGCTCGGGAGGGGGAACATTAGCAATAGCATTAGCGTCAACAGCGGCCGCGGCAGGGACTTCTTGAGGCTCGACGATGGGGGCCGCGTCTGGTTCCGGTGCTGCATTTATCTCAGCTCCTACTTCAAGAAAGTGGGGGGCAGGTTCTTGAGCCATCATGCCTTCACCAACGGGCTTAGTAGGATCAGCGACAGCGATGTCCTCAGCAGGGGCATTACTCTGCAGTTGAAGAAAGATGATCAGGATATACAGAGACAATCAAGAGATGAGGCATGGATTTTGGAATGGGGGTTACCTGTGCGACTGGAAGCTCGTCTGTAGTTGGTATCGATGCAGGTTCTTGAACTGCCTCGGTGGGATCAGGATTGAGCGATGTCTCTGCCGGGGGTTGTGCAGCGATCGGCTCCTCAGGCGGTGCATCTGGAAGGGGTGCACTTTCTTCCGGCTTGGGCGAACTATCCTCTATGATCTGCACAGGAATCGAGGCCGAGTGTACGTCGCCGGTGGTGCTGATGGGAGGTGGAAGGTTTTCGGGACCCATGGGCGCTGGCGCTTGTGAAGCAGTTGTTCTTTGACTAGCAGCCGAAGAACCTTCCCCAGCATGTCCAAATGGCTGGCCACGAACCTGCGAAGGAAAAGGTTATGGAAATTGAGGCGAAAGCATAGATAATTCCTCGTGTGAGCTCTTTGCTTCTTACCAATCGATCAGCCGGTGGTTCATCTCCTACCCAGGGGTCAGTGCGAGGATCTGAGCGGTTGTGCTTACGAGCCAAAGCAGCGACGACCTGTCAAAATCAAGAAGTTAGAACTTAACCCACATGATATGATCCTAAAGATAAAGGGTCCTTACTGTTTGTGGGTTGTCGTCATCAGAAGAAGAGTCTTCAGCCTCGGGATCAGCGAGCACTGCTTTCTGTTTTCCAAATTGGCCGGAGGCCGGGGAAGCGCTGGTCGTGCGGCGGCCAGAGCGCGGCACACTCCCCTAATACAGAGAAGTATGAGTAAAGGGAAACAATGAAGAAATTTGCAAAGGGTAAAGTTACAGTGCTTACTTTTGGGGGGGGGGGGGGTTCACGAATCACGATACCAGCCTGGGCCTGGCGAGGGGCTCGCGCCGGTCGGACCACTTGAAGAGGCCAGGGTCTGGTAGTGTCTTCAGAGAAGCGAGCGAGCATTTCAATATCGACAGGATAAGGGTTCCTCAGCTCGCCGAAGAGGGTTGCAAAGAGTTCATCATCTGGTTGAGTCCAGCAATTGGCGGAGACTTCTGCCCACCAAATCTCGTATCCTTCTTCGGTTCCATCCACAGCGTCTATGGTCTGGGCCCAATCAGGGAGATCAACTAGCGTGAGCATGCTCTGTGCCGGCGGGGGCCTGGAAGGGAGCCCAAATCTGCGCCAAGAGGTGTTGTAGTTCCAGGCATCGTATAGAGGGAACAGTACCAATTGAACAAGACCGAGCTGGCGGGCAAAGTGGTTGGGTGCATAAAGCTCGTAGCTGAGTTCGTCATTGGCAATCCTGATGTCTGAACAGGAGATCGCGCGGCGAAAAGCCAGGCGAGCACGGTTGGTGTAGCAAGGGTCACCCGGGAGAAAACCATATTCAAGCACAGAGGGGAATCTTCTGCCCAGAATCATGTCGCAGTATGGCATCTCGTCCAGTAAGTACAGATAGGAAAAACACTCAGAATAAGGGGGCGATGAGTACTTTGCCTCGCGACTAAGCCATCGACCTAAGAGTTGATCGTTCGGTGGAAGTAGCGGGATGTCATCGCGGCGGTAGAATGGAAAGTAAGTCTGGATCCAGAAGTCCAAAATCCAGAAAGGGCCAGATATGTTGGTCTCAAACGGATGCATCGTCGCTTGATATAGCATGTGGTAGAGGGCTCCTAGTACCAGTTGGCCGAGCCCGACATTGCGGCCGTTATAGAGGGCCGTTGCTAAGAAGGTCCAAGTGCCAGTGGGCTTACAGGAGGAAGTGCAGAATATGAACTTACAAAGCCAATATTCAAGAAAAGAAATTCCGCCGGTCGCATTGTGTTCCCGGCTGTAATAAGCCAGCCATCGCGGGTAGGAGCCACTGTGGGCGCTGCGACCGTGCTGGGCCATGGTTGAGGTAAAGTTGACAGAATCAAATTGACCATGCACATAAGGTTCGCCATCAATGGGTAGGCCAGTGATGGCGAGGATGTCCAACAGAGTAATACTCATTTGACCAAATCTGAAGTCAAATGTGTTGGTGGCGGTATTCCAGAAACAAAGGAAGGCAGCGAGCGGAGAGGGGTTGCCACCGCGAGGAAGATGAAAACACAGGTCAATAGTATGGGTAATACCTGCTGCGTTCCAGCGAGCCAGATCTCGGGCCCGCGTCTCGCGATACCAGGAGGTCTCCGGTATACTGATAGAGGATGGCCAATTCCCTATTTTGGCTCGTTGGTTTTGGGCACCCCAACCACTAAAATCTCCAGGGGTCATTCGGAGGACTGGAATGGGTCGGCGAATGGGAAGGCCGTATAGAGCGATAGCGTCGTCCGGGATAATGCCTTACGGTGCTGGGCCCAGCCCGGTGTGATGGTCGGAAAAACGAAGGAGTAAGGGTCGATGAATAGAGGTTTGAAGACGAATGCGAACACCGATGTTGGTCCCCCAAGAGTGGGCAACCTTTTCGTTTAACACTTCTTCTTGGTCGATGATGATTTTCTTTGGGGGAGCCATTTCGGGGTGTTTGCAGAGAGATGGTGGCAGAAATGGATTTTTCTGGGTTTAAGAGACTGGAAGGGTTTCTGATGTGACAGGGTTGCAGCTGTGGGTTTAAATAAAAGATTTTGTGAGGGAAACAATGCGACAGAAAGCGCTTCACAAACGAAAAGATGCGACCTTCATTAATGGCATCGTTTCAAGCGACCGGCACGTATGTCTAGTCCCCTTCAATCAGTTACATTCTAGCGGGCCTGATTTCGGGGCCTGGGGGGCAATGTTTGAGCCCAAAAGTATTTTTGGCAAGATCCTTTAGTGGGTTCCAGCCAGTGGGCCGATACCTGCGGCCCAAAAATAAAATCATTCGGGTTTGGGTTATAGCTTCGCCCATGCCGTGACTCATAAAGAGACGAAATCTTATTGAAATCGAGTAGTAGAGATTAAACAGGAAACTTCAATTAAGAATCCTTCTGAAGCAAGGAGCAGTCGAAACCCTAGGGTATAAGTACAGGGTTAAGCGGCGAAATCAAGGACCTCTCTCTCAAAACAAAAAATCCCAGCGATTACAAAGCCTCCCCGGAGCAAACTTTGGGTTATAGCTTCGCCCATTCCATGACTCATAAGGAGACGAAACCTTCTTGAGTTTGAGTGGTAGAGGTGAAATAGGAAACTACAATTAAGAATCCTTCTGAAGCAAGGAGCAGTCGAAACCCTAGGGTATAAGTACAGGGTTAAGCGGCGAAATCAAGGACCTCTCTCTCAAAACAAAAAATCCCAGCGATTACAAAGCCTCCCCGGAGCAAACTTTCAACCTCGTTGAAACCCGGTGACCGCCAGTCAGTCCTAGTCTCCTTACGAGCCGACTGTCAGCCTCACCAGATCAACCCGGCGACCGTACTTCCAGTCCCAGTCTCCTCGCGAGCCGACTCCAGTACAACCGCCACCGATACAACCAGCGAAGCAAGGGTAACGCCCTTGCAACCCAGTGAAGCTAAAGATACGCTTTAGCAAACCCCGTGCTTTCTCAGAACTTCCCAGTGATTGCTCTGCTCAACCTACAACGTTGAGTATCGATTTTGGTGACCGAAGAGATCACAGCCAAAATCCTTATTCGTAAGGCAAAAGTCCTTTTCCGAAAGGCTAGAGAAGAACCCTGTGACGAGGTTGGTGCTCTCCTAGTCCACAGCGCTTGAAGAAGAAGTCAGGTCAAGGGACTACCCCAAATACTGCACCCCGCGGTGCTAGCACGCCTGGGCAATCACACGCTCAAAAGAGACTGTTTGCACACCAGCTGGTTTTGGAGCCAAACACACTGAACAACCACTAGAATCATCTAAAAAATCTTGGGTAAGTTTAAAAGCAACACAGACAACCAATCCTATTCTCTCAGCCTTCAGATTCCTGGGGATTTTTATCAAAATTTCACATATATCATACTCAGGGTCATGACCAGGAAGCACACTTGTGTCTACCTCACCCCCATCAAACCAATTTGGAACTTCAATTTCCTGGAGGCTTGGAAGAATAAGATTCCAGCACATCAGATGCTGATGTAAGCCGGCATGCACCAGCTGCAAGATGCATATGGTTGTGTTAACTTTTATTAGTAGTCAAACTTGTAAAAAAGAAAAGAAAGATTATGTGTGTGGAGACTGGAGAGAGAGAGATGGAAAACCTGATACGGTAATGCTTTTGCCATCTTCGACACCAAGTCCATGCCAAGATTATCCATCACTCTATTGCAATTAGACAAGTGCACCTTGAAAAGACGTCCCAGAGTGTCTTTCTGTTCCAGTATATTTGACAATTTTGAAAATCTTTCCAATGATACGCAATCATCCATCTTTATAACTAGTATATTTGGTGGAAGTTCTGAAATGTCTCGAAGCCTCTTGCAACCAGCCAAATTAAGATATTCCAATTCGCGAAATTTGGTGATGCATGCCGGAAGACTATCAAAACTGCTTCCTGATAGATTAAGGCTCCGTAAGTTGGACACACAGTCAAGATTCGTTAGGAAATCAGAGATTGATAATTGGCATCCTCGAAAATGTAGACTCTGTAGCTGAGGAAACAATAATGAACCAGGGTCATCATGCCCATTGTTTGAATTAGATGGAAGCATCGAAGGAAGAGATTCTGCAGTTGACGAAACCAAAGCGCTCGCCCTACTTGGAAATGTCACCAGTTTTGGACACCTAGAGAGGTCTAGAGATCGTAGATGCAGCAGCCCTCCATAACCACCGTGCGGCACATTTGTAAGGTTTGCACATCCTTTTAGATCTAGGCGAATGAGATTTCCAATTGACAGAGGCAATTCTTCAATCAGAGTTTCAGAAGTGTCCAATACCTCTACGGAAGTGAGATTCCCAAGAAGGCAGTTCTCTGATGGAAGTTTTAGAAACGTTCAATTCCTCAAAGGACGTGAGATCCCCAATTGATAGCTTCAATTCTTTGATGTGAGTCTTAGACAGCTTCAATTCTCTTAAAGAAGTGAGATCGCCAATTGACAGAGGCAATTCTTCAATCAGAGTTTCAGAAGCGTCCAAAAGGATGTGAGATTCCCAATTGAAGAAGGCAGTTCTCTGATGGAAGTTTCAGACACGTCCAATATCTTCAAGGAAGTGCAATACCCAATCGATGAAGGCAATTCCTTAAGGAGAGTTCTAAACAAGTTCAATTCTCTTAAAGAAGTAAGATTTTCAATCGTTAAGGGTAGTTGTTTGATTGAAGTTCCATTCAACATCAAAACTTCCAAGGAAATGCAACATCCAATCCATGACTGCAGTTCTTTTATGCCACTTTTCATTAGATCCAATGTTTTAATGGACTCCATCTTGTGCACAATTTTTATGAAATTATCAAGCCTTGCACACAAGGGAAGCTGAAGCGTGCTCATGGATTTCCAACTAACTTCCGTGGGAAAAGTCTCAAGCCTAGAGCAGAAGAATAGACTCAAATACTCAAGTTTATCGAGGAATCCAACGGAAGGATGCACTTCAACTAAACTTCCACAGAAATCTAGATCCAAATGTCGTAAGTTTGGGCTTCCCGATAAGTCTGACACTTTCATTAGGTACTTACAACCACTTAGATTTATTGATGTCAAATTTATCAGATGCTGTGAGACAGAGTAGAAAAATATTAGATAAAAAAGATGGAGAGGAAGGAATAGATGATAAGCTAAAGTTCTCTGCAAGTGTATCCAAAGGAACATACCTTGTATCTATCTCCCAATACTGTGATGCGACTGCCAGGCATATTGATTAGAGAAAGTTCTCTTGGAATTAAATTGGATGGAAAAAATTGTAAGGGATATTTAGGCCAATCAACTACCCTCAAGCCATTTGGCAGACTATCAATAGCGCCAGAATAGCGTCCAGCACGGTGTATGAAAAGTCTAAGATTTCGCATGTTGGAGAAAGTGGTCCCACTTAAACATATCACATCTGAATCTTTGGGCAGCTCCACCCTGATGCCTATAACATTGGTTGTTCCCTATTATGAAAATGCAATAGTATTAACAAACCAAGCTCTTTCTCATATAATTAAATTTCATATTCTACATAGGTTTTAGGATTTTAAACAAAAATAATTAAAGTTGAGGTGAATTTAGATATGCACTTACAGTATTCTCTGTTAGAACATGGTAAACATCTTCATGAAACCACAACCTGCTATGCTTTCCAGGGTCATTGGGCGACTCTTTGTGAACTATATCTCTACTCAGTTCTTCTAGCAAGTCATGCATCCAAATGCGACCCATAAATGTATCGATGAGGGCCTTATCTATGAGCACGTTGATACAATGCTTAGCAAGTTTGGGGTGACAAGCTTCTAACGTTTGTATCACATGGTCTGTATGTTCACCTTTGAAGAAACATGCAATGTCAAGAAAAACTTCCTTCTCTGTGTCATCCAATCCATTGTAACTTATTTTGAGAACTTCTCTAATTTTTGAGCTTTTGAAACCATCTAATGCAGCTTGCCATTTCTCTACATTTCCACCACATAGAGAAGATCCTAGAACAGTCAAAGCTAATGGAAGGCCTTGAGCATAGCGTATAGCACGTTTTGTGAGTTCTGCAAAACCATCCAAAGGCCCCTTTTTTTTTAAGGCATTCCAACTAAAAAGCTCGAGAGCTTCATGATTATCAAATTTTTGGACCTTGTATATTAAATTAACACCATGACCGGTCAACAATTGCCTATCCCTTGTTGTTATGATGATTTTACTACTGTTACCAAACCAACTACAGTCACCAGCTAAGTTGTTTAACTGATCAATATCATTCACATCATCAAGCACTAGGAGAACACTTTTGTATTGCAACATTTCCTTGATCATAGTGATTCCTCTAGCTACATTGGCCACCTTCAAATTTGTTCCCTCTAGAATCTCACAAAGAAGTGTCTCTTGTAGTTTGACAAAGCCTCTGGCGCCCATTGAATCTGCCCTAACATTTTCTAAAAAACAACTCCCATCAAATTTATGAGCAATTGAGTTATAGACAGCTCTGGCAATTGTTGTCTTACCTATTCCACCAGCCCCCCATATCCCTACCATACGAACGTCTCTTCCCTCAACACCTAAAAGCTTATGGATCTCTTGCACCCGAGGTTTTATTCCTACTGGGTACTTGGCCACATCCATATATGTACTGTTTATAACTTGCTCTGAAATCTCTTTAACAATTTCACGAATAACACTGGATTCAGAGCAATGCCTGGACATTTAAAATAAACTGCATTTAATCAAGAATACAACACATATTCATATTTACGGTCACATGTAAAATAAAATATATTTTATGTTGTAGAATTTCAAATAGTGTATCAGTTTACCCCAGAACCATAATATGCAAAAATTATGAGGAACATGGGCGAGCAGATTCCAACTCTTCCGAAACCTATATGGTATTATGTTCCTCTGATATTGTTGTTCATATGAAGAGGAAAGCATCGAGAATCAAACTCGTCAGGCAGGTTTTGGAATTTGCTCTTAACCATCAAAAATCAAACATGCTTGAAATTAATTGTGTACTTGATTGATTATACTTTAGTAATTGGTATAACTTGGTGATATTTGTTTTTTTTGGAAAAGATAACTTGGTGATATATAAAGGGATTAGTATGGCTCTTGAATCCTAAAGTTTTTATCTTTTTAATCAAAACAACAAAGAAATTGAAAAGAAGAAGACTGATAGCTGAAACAGGAATTTAAGGCCAGTGGACAGAAAATTACTCTGAGAGAGTCCACCCTGACAAATTTGCCGCTTCTTTAACAGCTGCCTTCCATATCTGGACCTAGTCCGAGTTATCTTTGAATTTGCATTCATGATTAGCAAGTGCCTCCCCAAAGCTACCTCTGTGATTTCGTATATCCGAGGGATCAACTTTGTAGAAAACTGGTCGAACCAATTGCTGATTTGATTTCTTCCACTCGAGGATCTTGACAAGTTCATCCAAGCACCACTTGGAGGAGGCATAGTTTCTAGAGAACACAATAATTGAGCACAATGACTGTTCAATTGCTTGGAGAAGTGCTGTTGATATTTCTTCTCCTCTTCTGAGCTGATCATCCATGAAGGTGTTGATTCCATTCTGACGCAAAGCGCTGCACAAATGGCCTGTGAAATTATAGCGGGTATCCTCACCTCTAAAACTCAAAAAGACATGGTATTTCCATGGATGGCTGGAAGAAGAAGAAGAAGAAGAGCCTTCTTGAATGATCACCATTGAAAGCTGTGAGATAACAAGAGAGACTCTGAAAGAGTTTCTGGACTTTGAAGAAGAAAGAGGCTGAATTCATTGGATTCTCAAATCACTAATAATAAAGCAATTAAGCAAAGGTGCGGAGGAAGTTTCCTCGTAATGTTTACCACACACCATTTGGATTAAACAATGATGTCCAACCCCCAACACCACCACCCCCCCCCCCCCCCCCCCCAAAAAAAAAAAAAAACAAAGAGCCCACACTGTGCAGTCACCATTGTTTAATCCAGTCCCACGTTCACACCACTTCAGTTTTGACCATTTGGTGTAACAAAATGAAGGATAAAGGTATTTAAATCATATCCAGGCATCAAGCGATTTTCAAGCTTGTTATCTATCTAGGGGTAAATTAACATGCTTGTTAAAAGTGTTGGTTAAGGTCTCAAATCACCATCGCCTTCCTTTTAAACTTTTTGACAGAGAGAGAGAGAGAGACAAAAAAAAAAAAAAGAGACATCGTCATTGCACCGACATTAGTACCACTTCATTTGCAAATTGTAAAATAACATTAATGGGGTTTACAGCCAAAAATATGCACAAATGCTGCAATCTCACTGAACAAGAGAGACTTAGTTACAAATAATATTAACAAGCTAATATGAGTACTCAACTGATAAAATGTCTTAGGAAGAAATCAAATGATCCCAAGCATACCAACCACTACAGAAGATGATAAGGCTTGCAAGACCTTTGTCTCAGGTATTTTATCTGTTCTCATCCTTATATTACAGAGGCTAATTAGTAAACAAGAGTATATAAATTATAGTGATAATTAACATTACCATCAGATTCAAGAGTCAAGACTACACAAATGATTGAGAACAAGCAGCATGAAGACTCTAGTATAAATAAATGACCTGACTGATAAACAGAAACTGAACAGGATGACAAGGAAACCCACATAAACCTGGTCAAACCTGAAATGTAATCTCTAAATTATGAAGCTCCCGAAGAAACAAGCATGAGTTCCCATATGTCTTTGGCTATTTTCTGTAGACTGAAAGATTTAGAAACCATAGAATTATAATCAAATCAAATGTCAGAATAAATGGCCATTGTGCTGACACCAATACTTGAACTTATAACATATTTATACCCAATATTCCGTAAGTAAGCCTAGTCACTGTAATTGTTAAAGTAAAGGAAACAATGTCAACATGTTTAATTCAATATTTGCAGGAGTTTCCCTCTCAACTTATCAGGAAAACATTAACAAACAAAACAGAGAATTCCGATCAAGTCACCTGATCTCTTAGGGCTGTGTTGCAATAAAATGCAAAAACAATCATATATTGCTCAAACTATGTCATTAAGAAACAAAAACAGATCTACATTTGTGTACTGTTGTTCATCACCAGCGGATAAAAGCTTATTCTACAGATAAAAATGCCTTGCAGGATGAAAATTGCTCAAAGTTTTCCGCATTTCCAGATCATGCCTCAGTGCTTCATCAATTTTTTGATCAAGATTTCATAGCAAGCAATATCAAGGACATAACCTGGCCCTTAATTATCAGTAAAATAAAGACCTCATTTGCCTTGTCCACTTTCTCATTCAGACAATATTTATCAATCAGCATACTGTAAGATGTGCTCATCAACTCCATACTGCATATCCTATTGAATTGTTGCCTCGAATGTTTTGGAGCCTCTGCTGCTATCCTTGTTTTGAAGTGTAACCAAAAGCATTGTCAAAGTTATGGCATCAAAAAAAATTCCATTACCTGCCATTTCATAAAACAACCTTGGGGCTTGTCCACATTGACCTATATGGCACATACCATAAACTAAAGGACTAAACAACAGTAAGTAATAGTGCAAGGATCAGGCTTTACCTCTATCAATCATTTCTTCCACAAAACTAAAGTGTTTACTGCTTCCTTTCCTTGCATAAAGCATCTAAATCACCATTTAATTCCGCCACCAATCATGTTTTGCAGAAGTTAGGGAAGTAATAGTAGTGACAACATCAGGCATTATGACAACAACAGAAAGTGCGTATTGAATACTTTCTTGAATGCAAATAATATATATAATATACATATATACAAGTTAAGTCTAGAACTTTCAGGCTTCAAAAAAATGGCAGCAGTGTTGTCTGCATGTCTGTTGCTTACGGATATGTACAATATTGTTTATAATTAAGCAGAACCATACCTTCCGAGTCTGATGTTGGATTCCTTCTTTTTGTGCTTGATCCATTTCCCTCTGTATGTGTGACTTCCTAAAAACAAATCCAACATTCTACTTCTACTTATAAATCAAAACAGAATCTGTATTGTAATCCTATTTTCAACCCTTTTTTGTAAAGAGGAAAGAGCTCATCTTCCTCCTCAAGATGAACACACTCTAACTTTAAGGTCCCCTTTGGTGACTAGGACTGACTGGATATGTAAATACATTAGATTCAAGGTGTATTGTAGGATGAAATGGAGGGTGACTTCTAACTTTTCTCCAATTTGAAGGAAGAAGATGGATTACTTAAGGAGTTGATATCCCACCATTTTGTGCAGATTGGAAACCATAGGTGTCCTTCATTAACCATCAACTTCTTTATTCAACATGCAGAAAAGTTAGAAATTAGGCTGTGAAAAGAACAGATCAATGATTATCATGTCTTGAGAATCAATAGCCAGACAGAAAACACAAACCTGCAATGTCAAAAGACAGATACAGACATGGATGTATGTTAAGATCAGTGATATATATGTACCAATTTTTGCAAGCTTATATAAGAAAATAATTATCTGATTGAAACATGAAATATTTATAATTTAGCTATCTCTCTTCCAAAAGCATATATCTACCTCTTCCAGCCATATTGAAGAGACAGCAAATGAGGATAAATATTTTTCCCTACCGAGGAGTCTACAAACAAAGTAGCAATTGTTTCCTACAATAATCACATTGGTATGATCCAGTCTATTTGTTCTCATAAAGTAAATATCCCATGTGGCCAAGGACAAAACTGAAATCTCTCGTCTTTTAGTTTCTTAGCTTCATTGCTTATCAACTTAATGCTGAAGTATCGTGATTTACCCATCATTTGACCCAAGCTACATTCTCTTTCTCCAAAAGGATAGCATGAAACATGGTTATAACTATCTAGAAACAATTATCGAAAAACTATTTCAGTAGGCGTAGTGGCATTCATCTAGGCTTCAGGCTTAGTTGGGATTTGGAATTGTTGTGTTTTATGCGAACTTAAGCTAAAAACAAACCAAATCCATCATACTTTCTTTTGAAACCAACTCTGCCAAGAGATAATCATTTTGGGCCATCAATATTTGTACATTTGAAGCACAGAAGGATGTCTGTCCTACGCATGTATAACAACAAAAACTATGAATTAATTTTCCTTATGGCATACTAAGAGCCATAGTGAATTCTATCAGGGAGGTTGAATTCTTTGAATAGCTAAGGCCATGCTTTTTACTACAGAAAAGTATTTTACTGAAATACTAAACTTGACAAACAATTCAGATGGAAGCTGTCTAATGCTTGTTCCTCTTTGACATAGATACTAGTAGAAAAACTAATACAACATAATGGAGAGCTATAACTAAGCCAAAATAATGCTTGATCCTCTTGACTTAGATACTCGCAGAAATCACAGTGCCGCATCAAAACCGTACACATTAATATACATCTGATCTCACACTCATAGTACCAGGATATTATTGAGGGGAAAAAAGAACTTTTATTCATTCTAAGCAAGATAGTTACATTAAAAATTGAATCAACAAATAAATAGCCCTTATTATCTTGATTTGAAGCTAGACAGATTAGTAAAGAGCCATTCCTAACTGAACAAAGTGCTCATCAGAGTACTTAAGCAATTCACTAACCTTTACATATCCACCACCAGTACAGATATTATTGCATACATGCAGAAATCAGTTTTACAAGAATAGACATCATCCGTCAACAATGAACTGATCATCTTGATTATCTCCATCAACCTTAGCATCCAATGATAGAAACTATTCACAAGGCGCAGGTTCTGCATCATCTGTGATAAATAATGGTTGGTTGCACTGGTATGATCAGACAATCCAGCTGGTTGAGAAGAATCAACGCTTCTTCTCTCTCTCTTCATTGTCCTTCTCGAATGCTTCCCATTCTTGAATCCTGTGCTTCTTCAACAGCTCCCTTGCTTTTTCTTTCTCCTCCTTCTTCTTCAATCTTCACCCATTCCTTCCATTTCCATTCGCGTTCTTGCTCACACTCCATTCTAAGCCCCTCCAGAGTCCAGACGTTCTCTTCCCTTCTTTGTTCAGAAACTTCGACGCCATTAGTAGAATTCTGAGATCGAAAGAATTCAGACTTGGGATATATTATGATTCTAAAAAGAATACGATCTGGATACAATTTGGAAAGAGGTCCATTACGTAAACGGGCTTTTATAGAAAAGCCCAATAACTGCTAACAGACTCCAGCCATTTGAATACGATAATCGAATCCATTTTAGAACAATTCTTTTTCTCAAGGCAGTCAAGTATCTGTTTACTCTGATCTGAAACTGCACCCTTTATTTTTTGGGTCGTTGACCAATAAGGTCAAAAGCAAATTTTTTTTTTGTCCTTTTCAAACTCTGATTAAGAAATAAATTTGACCAAAAACGATATAATCAAGAAAAAATTGTCGTTATCTTTTAATTTATGGTGATTCCATTCAAAGCTCCATTAGTATTTAGGTCTCCTCATTTTTAAATTGTTAGTCGATTTTGTTACTTTATATGAAATGACAAATAAGAACACAAAAGTGGAAAAAGAAAAAAATATAAAATAAAAAACTATCTAATTTAATTTTTCCTTAAATAAATTGTAATTAGATGAGGTTAGAGACCATAATATTTAGAATTTCAAAATCAATGGCATTAAATATTTTTAAAACATATCGCTTTACTCCCATTTTTTAGTTAATTTCCTTTTTTGTTCTAAGAGTTATGATTAATCAATTTATTTTCTAATATAAAACATCACATGTGAAAAAACTTTTTAATTGTTAATTTGTTTGGCCCCTCTAATGACAACTATTTAGTTCCGCCACTATGGAGAAACTACTGGTATAGTTTTAGTTGAATGTTCAACTCACAATTTTATACTTGATTAACATAGTATTTGGTGGATGTGAGCTCAAATAACACAAAGCCCATTTATATGCATATATTTAAAGGGAACAATAATAAATATTTATGGATTTCTCAATAACTAACACAAGTAATAAATGTCAATATACTAGAATATACTAATCATATTAAATATTAACCTTAATATAGTCAAAAAGTAGGATATTTCATTATTTTTGAGATTAAGGGTATTTTAGATACTTTGGGTTATGTATTTAGTAAATTATTAGAATGAGAAATTAAATGAGTGGTGTATTAAGTATGGAGTGTGTTTTAAGTAATTAGGGATGTGTATTTAAAACTTTTTAAAATAAAAAAGGGGGAAATTATCATTTACCCAATTTCAGCTTAAAAATTGCTTACTTGCTCCACTAACAGTTTTTTAACCTCATTTACCCAAAACACTCTAAGGGATTATTTCCCTAATATCCAATTAATTCTTTTTTTATTCTTTTTATTTATTTTTGAGACTTTTTTGCCCTCTCCTTCTTTCTCACTTAGAGAGAGAAGTCATCCTCCACCTTGATGTGCTCCTGTGACCAGTGGCCGGCTGCGGTCTCAGGCTACCGGTGACCGGAGTCCGGCGACCGGTGACCGGAATCCGACAACTAGTCACCGGAATCCCGAATCCAACTGCCGGACTGGTGACCGGATTTCGGCGTCTGATTTTATTACTCCCTTTTCTGGTAATATGATGGCTTAACCAAAAATTGTTATTGTTGGCTTAATATTCAATTCTACAGGCTATATCATGGTTCACAAATGAAGAAAAAAAGAGGTTTCTAGCTTTCCATTGTTTGGTTATTCACGAAATTGCAACAGAAACTAAAATAAAGAGAAATAACTCTCAAATATTGTTTTCAAAAGAGGTGAAGAAAGCCTTACATCTTTTGCTTTCCTATCTTTATACATGGTCTTCCTAAGTGGAAGGAACATTGCAGCATAAAAGGAGAGCCTTCTTTGTTCATCCTGAAAAACAAAAACACAGGAATAGAATTTGAAGGGTTGTAAAAACTAACAAATAGCCATTGAATAACTACTACTTTAAGATGATAATAAATAAATAACAAAAACTGCTAAAGAGATAGAAAAGAACATTATTGTATTAAAACCAGGCAAGAAAATAATGAATTAATGAGTAGATAGTTCCTATGTACCTCTGGAAGCTTAAATTCCCAGTAAACTGCAGAACAACTATCAGTGAAAGGTATGCTAGACAGGAACTTACTTCAGCTCCAATTCGCTCTCTGCTAATTTTAGCTGATAGAGCAGCTTTCACTTCATCACAGGCAGCAGCTTCCTTTAGTTGTTCATCGAGTATGAATCCGAACCTTGCACCTAAACCAAATGACCAAAGTATGGTATGAGTGTTACATTTTAAAAGGTGTGTATAAAAGTGAGAATCTGTTAAAATTTGTCAGCAAAAAAAAAAAAAACCTTTGGTCCTTTACTATATACTCAAGTGTTGCTACCTGAATAAAAAGGAAGCAACCTAAGGAGATGAATATATTTGACTTATGCTTTTATTACTTAAAAAGTAGCCCAATAAAACTGAATTTTCAAGGATAAGATCGCAAGTACCAAAACGGATAGCTCGAAGAACTAGTAGCGGATCCTCCATAAATGTATCCTTTGGTGGTAAAGGATAGCAATTTTCCCACAGTTTAGATCTTCAACTCCTGCAAAGCAGAAAAAATGAATAACTTCATAAATAAAAATAAAAATAAAAATAATGATAATGATATTTTGAAACCAAAGTGGCAGATCCATTTGTGGGTCAAGAAAATCTGGAAAAATAAAGACACACTGGAAACTAACCTCTATTAGTCCAATCTTCAATGGATTTGGTATTGATATTGTAAAATAAGCTGTACAACGAAATGAAACTTCCATTAAAAGCACAATTTATTCCAATCATGTATAGATAAGATTAAAAGTGTGGTTTCTGTGGACAAAAGGCAGGTGTATTAATTGCAGAATACATATCAACAAGCACTATCTAAAATAATGATCTCATTTGCAGCAAATTCTTAGAGAAGACATATACCTGTTAATAGTTAGATCCCTTCTCAGTGCATCCTGTTCTGGTGTGGCATACTTTTGCTATAAGACAAAAGAAAAATATAATCATACATTCAACTTGAGTAGCTGAGAATTTCATTCAACATGTTTAACTCACTATTTGCAGCTAGCTGACTCAAAATTTGATAAAAATTGAAAAAAAAAAAATCCTGAAGATAATAAAGTTATTCTTGATTCATGGTGTCTAATGGTTCGGCACAGTTATACATATTAACATTAACCTTCTTCCAACGCAGATGGGTATATAGAACAGCCTTACATAAAATTCCACAATACTTGGCTTCATGAATAATCTAGTTTCCTTTCCTCACCCATCATAAATCCACATCTTGGTTTTATTGTGTTTGTGACCCAGAACACACATGAAGATGTCAAATCTCCCATAGCCTTTAAATTGTCCAAAATAATGGAGCTTATATACACAAAAGACACTGTCTATCTCAGAACTTTAAGAGCTAAATCTGGTTCCATCCTTCCTTGGACAAAAGTAAGAGGATGTGGCTATTTTCAGTGTACTCTTTACCCTTATTTTTTTTCTCCTAAAAAAAAAAAAAAGTAAGGTAATGTGACTAATGTCCTAAAGCTCAAATCAGTAACAACCAAAACTCTTGAAGATCCATGCATTCCAGAGCAAGAATTTACCATAGTAGGAATGCGGCTATCATTACTGTACTCTTCACAACGTAAGTTCACAAAATCAACCCATACATTAAGGATGCGCATCGTCGCTGTTTCCAAATGTTTAGATTGGTCGGGAACTCGGGATTACTGCAAGATAACAAAAGATATTAAGTCATGGGAGCATACTTACCACTTAGATGTGCATGAATACGCATATCAAAGCCACTTACCTTGGGATGATAGCGATTCCTTGAACCTCTTCCCCCACAGACAACAAGTAGTCTCTCACCTTCTCAACAAACTTGCTGCCCATCATATCTTCCAAAGCAATGTCAATGTCCTTGCACTCTTTTCCCAGAAGCTGCATATTCAAAACAGACAATGTTCAAAGCCAAATTCTTTGTTTCCCCAGAAATCAAATTTTTTTCCCTCCAACCACCAATTCACCAATACAAACCTTATCACGGACCCATCCACCTGCGACACGAAGCTCAGTCTTAAGTCCATAATGGTCAAGCGTTCCGAGAAGCCTTTCAAAGATCTTCTCTTCAGTTTCATCAAGCTCAATGGTATCTCTCACATGTACGGTTGGCGTAGACATGGCCAGTGTTGCTCCTTCTGAGCCAGATAATCGGGTCCCTTGCAGAGTCCCCTTCTGCCCTGTTGCATATGATTTCAGAGAGAGTCGAAAAGGAAATCCTAAAGAATATGTGGCTTTCGACCTTGCTCCCTTGATTACAGTACATACATCAATTATAAGTTTCTTTTTCATTTTACTTCACATATTCAAACTATGCTATGAGTTCATCAAATTGGGTTCAGTTTTATTTGATTTTTCCTCATAACCCACGTAGAATTACTATAAAAGTTGAAGACTTTGGATTGATAAAGTTACGAACCCAAGTAAAGAAAACGGTAAAATGGTTTGCCTGAGGAAATTCGTGGAGGAAAAGCACTTTCTGTAGTAGCAGAGCCCTATGTGAAAACAAAAACCCCATGGACGGTGAAACTTGAGAAAGCCAATTAGCAGAATTGAGAAATGAAAGAGTGAAATTGGAGTTGAACCATACCTGAAACTGAACTCAATTACTTGCTGTTTATGTCATTCAATCAATCTACATAGAAGAAAATGAAAATGAAAAGCAATGCATTTGGTTAATGATAGGATTCAACAAATATAAGTGTGTAAAAGGCCTCGTATTGAAAAGTGCTTACAATCCTATCCTGTCCAGTTCTGAATTCTTATTAAGGAACTTCCTGTGCATAATCAAAGCAATTTTTTTTTTTTGTTTTGACTTTATCAAGGAGACCCAAAGGCTTCCTAGTCCTAAGATAAACTCTTTCGGCGCATGCAAAATGCTCCAACTGTGCATTGCAGCTCAGTGTCTGGCTACTTTGACAGCTTCAGGATTCAAACCTAGGTTGGGGAGCACACTGAACTAGGCAAGAACCACCAGACCACCAGGCAAGACTCAAAATCCTAAACCCTAAAGCCTTGAGACGAAGAACTTGAAGATCCTTGAAAGCAAACAATCTTCTAGGGACGACACAAGGGTGGATGGAGGCTAGGATCTTGATATATTGCATGACTTCTTCTCCTCATTGGTTGAGCGCAGAGCTTCTGAAGACTAGAGAATGGAGAGAATTTCTCTAATGTTTATTTTCTGAGGGCGAGAAGTGTGTGCTGGTTGTGTGTTTTTGGCTTCAAGAATTGCTACTATTTATAGTGAAATCCTCATCTCTTGTGATGCAATCATGGCCAATCATCTAGAGGTGATTTCTCCTCAAAATTTCCTTGATTTTCTCATAACAGAGTCTTGAATTTTATGATCTCTTTTCCCCTTAATGACTCATGGTATGTTCCTTGAATAGTGACCAGATAAATCCCTTATTCCTCTCCTTTGATTTGCACTAATTTCTTCTTGCAAGATTTATGCTCACAATGAACACCTATAATCAAGAAAAATCAGAAATTAATTGGAGTCTATAATCAATAAGAAATAAGATAATTAGGAATAAATATTGACTATGACCACTCCCCTTTTATCTCCACGAAATAAGAATAATTTATGTGAATGAAAACTCCTTGATTTCCTCCTTATTTTTGTGCTTGATCGTATCCTCTATGTTTCCTTGATTTCATCACTCAAGAGTTCTCAATGGGATGAACTCTCTTTAAAACAAGAAAATCAGAAATAGGAAAGTTCAAAAGAATAAAGCTCCCTAAAACAAAATAGGAAATATTTCCTAAAATGAAAGAGGAAAGTTTCTAAAATCACTTATCTTTCATTTACGCTCATTTCTACTCTTTTTTACCTCTTATCTCTGATGTACCTAAAAAATAGAGACTAAATTAAAAACGATTAAGTAAAGGAAATAACTAAGCAAAATATGAGGAGTGTTTAAGGATATCTCTATTTGTGTTTGGCCCAAACTCTAGGTTACTTGACCTAGTGGTAATAGGGTTTTAATTAGAGAGAATCTCAGTGAATATCTTAGAGATATCCATTCATTGTATGATTACCTTTCCATGTATAATTCAGATTCTATGCATTGTAATCCTCTATATAAAGAGGCCCCTATTAGCAATGAGATTACACAGCAAATTTCTCTCAATTTCTGATTCCCTAAAACACTTTATCAGCACGAAGCCCTAACCCTGAAACAAATAGCCAAACCCAGATTCAAGAAGCTAAAAAGCTAAAAACCTTGAATCCGAATACAAAACCTTGAAACCTTTTCTGCCTCCACCTCACACCTTGAAGAACTCGATCCTAGGAGTCCAGAATCGGCGACCCCACCCCAAGAACCGGCCGGAAACCCACCGAACCGGCCACCGGAAGCTCCATACAACTCGCAGTAAATATTTCACCGGTTCACCACCTTCTGGACTTTCAATTGCTACCAAATTTTTCCAGCAGTAGCATATCAAACCCAAAAATCCATAACAGGAAGAAATTCCCTGAAAACCGACCTAAAACTTTCTGAACTGGCCGACTGAATGTCCGGCAGAAGAAAAGAAAAGAAAAAAAAAAAAGGAAGAGGCAGCCCAAGTCGAGCCCAAGCCACAGCCCATTTACGTAAGCCACGTCAGCAGCACAGTCAGCAAGCGGTCAGCAGCCACGTCAGCAGCGGACATCGCCACGTCAGCACCGGTCAACTCAGGTTGACCGTTTCCGGTCAACTTTCCGGCCACTTTTTGGAGACTTTTCCGACCATTTTTTCCGGCGACTTTTTCCTGTCAAATTTCCGGTGACCTATTTCGAGGTATTTTTTTACTAAAACGTTCCCCTTTTTTTATTGTTTTTAAATTAAATTTCTCTTCTTTTTCGGGGACTTGCAACCTCCTTTCTTCTACCCCCCTTTCTTCATCATAGGGGAGACCAAATTAAGCCGAACAGTGGGGGTTCGTGCTCACTCCAAGCTTAGAGCTTGTTGAGATCTCCAAACTTAGAGTTTGTAGAGAATTTATGATCGACCACTTACGTCATTGTTTCGATCTAATCCAATATCTCTTGGAATCGAATTTCTTGGAAGCGACTACGCTCGAAAATTCCTAATTTCTTGGAAGCGATTACGCTCAGTAATTTTATATGTTTTCGTGGTAGCCTATTGCGCTCCGAAACTAACCCTAATTTCTTGTTGTCTTTCAGGATGAGTAACCTGAACAAAATTGGACTTTGCTCCATTGGGACCAACTGGCTCTGGATATCATGATGTCCGCCAGCATCTCAAGGCTGATGGAATCCTAGATACGATTCTCGAGCCTAGCCAGGACATGCTAACTGTTGAGCAAGCTCAAGCTTTGGAATCCAATAGAGCAGCCTTAGAGGAAAATAAGGTGAAAGCCATCATCCTAATGACTCGTCATATGGATGATTCGCTCCAGTACCAGTGTATGAATGAAGAAGACCCCAAAAGGTTGTGGGTCTCACTCGAAGAAAGATTTGGCAACGTTCGTGACTCCCATGCTTCCTGACCTAGAAGTGAGATGGCATAGCCTCCGCTTCTATGATTTCAAGTCAGTTCTTGACTACAACTCGGAAACACTTCGCATTAAATCCTTAATGGAATTCTATGGTAAAGAGATCACAAATGCGATGTTGATTGAGAAGACTCTCTCTACCTTCCCCGTCTCTGCATTGATGGTTGCTAAGAACTATCGAATCGATGTTATTGCAAGACGACTCACAAGGTTTCATGAGCTTATTGGAGCTATGAATCTCACTGAAAAGCATGACAACATCATTGTGAAGAACTATAATTCGAGATCCGTGGGAACAGAGCATATTCCGGAATCCAATTATAGTCGCGCCCAAAGAGAGGGCGCCAAGAGCGAAACCCTAATCTTAGGGATACAGTTGGACGTTCTGGTCCATATAATCGCTCTACTTGGGAATGTAACTGCCAAAATAAGCGAACACGGAACCGAAGAGGTCAACATGGAAAGAGAGAGGGAAGCAACGCCTCTGGCCATGTTGCTGGCGCCACCAACACTAAGAGCCATCTAAATGACGCTTTCAAAGCGCCTCAATCAATGGAGTTCGAGCAAAGAGATGTATGTTCTCGATGTGGAGTGTCTGATCATTGGGCACACATTTGTAGAGCTCATGAAGAACTTGTTACCACCTTCAAAGCATATTGTGATGCAAGAGAAGCTCACTATGTGGAACAAGAAGATCAAGAAGATGATCTAGAGTGAAGGGTTGAAGACTACAAACCTGGCTGGGATCAATAGATAGCCAATTCTGTTTAAGTCTTTATTTTTCCAAGAGATGTAATAGGTAATTGCCATATTATTTTATAGTAGATGCCAATGGTATTAGTCTTTCGTCAAAGTAGGCGTACTCAATGTAAGTGTGATGTCTAGAAAGGTTTTGAGATAAGTGGTACTTAAGCGAGCTTTGCTCCACCGACATCTCTCTACTAACCTGATCACATTCGCATTGGAATTCCGAAAGGAGTTAGACGACTACCATTGTTTTTCATTAGCTAGCATTTTGGATTAGATTTTCTTTGATCAAAGCAACAATGACGTACTCTGTTGGCTTATGAATAAAATTTCAATTTCTTTTCATTATGACTCAATTTTGATTCTGAGCATATTACTTTGTGACTACGATGGCTGGGCCATCAATATTAATTCGAGGACATGGAATAGCCCAAGTTCCCATTGCCAAATGGCACCTTGATTACTGTCACAGAAACTCTCTATGCTCTTAGGGTAAATTACCCTATGAATAGCCAACGGATTCCATGCAAAAACGCATGTAGAGAACGGAGATGAGTTCCTTTGCAATACCACTAACAATGGCGAACAAAGGCGCATCTTAGAGACGTTTATGTGTCTCTCTAGTGGACTCTATGTCACTATTTGAGCTATTAAATCCAATAAAGTTATAAGAGAAGATCTCTTGGATTTAGACACATATTGGCTTTGTCACGACAGGATAGGTCATCCTGGTCATGATATGATGATCCGTCTACTAAAGACTTTACACAGACATCCATCCTTTTGAGCAAAACGAAGCAAGAATCTGATGATGCCATAAATGGCGCCAGCCATGAGCATAACGCCATGGTTGTTCCTCCTAGTGGCCATAACGCCATACATGCTAATTTTCATGGCTCCAACGCCATGATGGGAGATGTGGTCACACTTTTTGCTTCTAATAGCGCTAGCTACAGACGCTCAGGCCCAACCAAATCCTCATTGGTTGCTTTTAAGGCCTCTCGCTCATTTTGCAAAGCCAGTTCCTTCGGGAAATTAGGACTGAGATCATCCTATGCAAAGGATATGAAAATACTCATTCTGTTCTTACATCAAATCCATGGGGATTCTATGGACTGATTCAACCAACTTGTGGACGTTTAAATATCTCATGATGTTGGTTGACACGCAAACACACTGGTCACGTGTTGTGCTATTGTCCACTTGTAATGCTGCTTATGCTACACTCTTAGCACATATCATATGACAACGGGCTCACTCCCCGAATTATCATATTCAGTCAATTGGATTTGACTATGCTGGAGAGTTTACATCGAAGACTTTCGATGGTTATTGCATTGGGATTGATGTTAGACATCACATTCCCATGTGCACACCCAATTGGTCTCGCGGAAATGACTACGATGATAGTCCGGACATTGGTAATGCACACCACTCTCCTTATATCCGCTTGAGGTGATGCAATATCGCATGCAGCTATGCTAATTCGTCTACGACCTACTGCCACTCAATGTACCTCTGCGTTACAGCTAGTGACTGGGTACAATTATTTTGTACTTACGCACATTTGAGTGAGCCATTTATGTGCCCATTGCGCCACCACAGCGCACTATGATAGGTCCTTACAGACGAATGGACAACTTAGTTGGATTTAAGACTCCAACAATCGTCCGCCACTTAATGCCCTTGCAAGGCGATCTCATTACCGCTAGAATTGAGGGTTGTCACTTTGATGGGACAGTCTTCCCGTCGTTAGGGGGAGATAAGAACACGGATGTTCAGTAGGATTGACAGGAATTGTCGTGGCCTGTCCCCACTATGTCTCATCTCGATCCCTATTAAAGTGACGAGATTACACGAATATACTGCAAACATGCCTGCAAGGAAGGACGTCCCTACGAGAGGACGTAGCGCCACTCTACACGGAGGTAGGCATGGCGCCAACGCCAAAGAGAGTGGCACTCTGGCATTACAGGTCATGGCCCCAGCTAGGATGCGTGGGAATCCCATGGGTTCGAAGGATACCTTGGCACAAACCAATCCTTGGATCATCAGCACTCAAAATCTGTCTCATGAGTATCTTCCGGGTTATGGTTATCGTTGGGGGACGCCTCAACGTCAGAACCTATTCCTGAGAATATAGAGCTCTATGAAACTTACACTAGTGTACATGAGATGTGGGATAGAAACTCCATCATATTTGATGATGTAGTCATGCACTTCGTTGCACATGAGTTTGTTGAGTCCGATGATATCGAACCACACTTCGTTGATGAATGAATGCCAACGTAGAGAGATTTGGCCTAAATGGAAAGATGCAATCCAGGTTAAGATGGATTCTCTAACGAAGAGGAAGGTTTTTTAGCTAGTGATGCCAACACCTCCTAACATGAAACCTATTGACTAATGGGTCTTCGTTCGAAAGCGTGATGAGAAAAAGAGATGGCAATCTAGCCTTATGGCGCAAGGCTTCTCACAAAACGCCCTGGAATCCACTATGATGAGACATATTCTCTCGTAATGGAGGTCATTGCACTCCACTACCTTGTCAGTTTGGTAGTTTCCAAATAACTAAACATGCAGCTTACAAATGTGGTCACTACATATCTCTATGGGGATCTAGAAACGGAATATACATGAAGGTTCATAGTGAACTTCATTTACCCAAGTCAAGTGGCTCGATAGCATGAAGTCCAAGGCCCAAGACCAAAGAAGCACACAAGTGAAAACCCAAGCCTATTTGTATTACATCTTTGTATTTAAATTTCAAATTCAAAATTGATGTAATGACAATAATAATTAGTGGATTACACACCTCACACACATCACACATGTGGATGGAGATATTTATTTGTGTTCCAACTAGGCACATACTCACATACACTTTTACCCTCCGGTTTTCTTTTTATTTTCCAAAATGTTTTCTAATCTCCTAATTCTCTACATTTTTCTTAGGTTGTTTTAGTCTTTTCATTTTACCCTTTTTCTTATTGTTTTTGAGCCCTTGGATCTAGGGTACAAGTCTAACCTTGACCCTTGAACCCAATTCTTCCTCTCTTCTTCATCCCCCATTCTTCACATGTAAGCTTGCACAAGGAGGAGGCACACATATTTCCGGTATCTAGGCCACCATCTCTACACCATGGCTTCATAAGGGTAGCAAGAGAAGCCATGAAGTTATGGCAATAGCTAGTGACAAGCTTTGCCTTAAATTTCATGGATTTCTCCTCTCTTTCCCTCTTCTTTCTCTCTCTTATTTCTTGCTTATGGTGTTGTTTGATGTGTATTGATATATACTTGTGTGTGACCTCTCATGGTTTTAGGGTTTTGAAACCCAAGTTTAGTTTTATATGGTTTTGTTGAGGAATTAATAAAATTGATGTTTATTCATATGATTTGTGTACTCTTGCTTTAATTTCTTCACTCTAGATGTATGGTTTAGGTTTTCCCCTCCTTAATCTATGTTTGGTGTGTTGGAATTGGAATATTAAATTGGGGAATTTATATTTCAATTTAAATTATGGCATGAGTATGGTGGAATTAATTTGCCCATTGCATATCTCTATTTCCATTTGGATTTCTTAGATTGTGGTTTTCAAGTCACTCAATTTTGAGTATTATTACCCTTGATTGTCGGAATAGTATTCTGAATTGTTGGGTAGGGTAATTGTTATCACAAATACTCTTTTCGACCTTATCATTTGTGGTGATGGTTGCTAGAGTGTGTTACAATCGATTGTCGAAACATAAAGCATTTAGTTTTGAGCACTTGTGGCCCTAACAAGGCATAAGGTTTGAGACTAGTATAGGGTAGCCAAAAACTAAGTATTCTTTCTCTTCTTGTTTTTGCTTAGGGTTTGACTACTATTTTATGACAATCAATTTAGCTTTCTTTTCGACCTCTTAAGGCTAAATGGAAATCCGACAAAACATTTGAAGCATCATTTGAATTAATCGTCATCATTCCATATGATTTTAGATTTGTGTGGAGAACCTTGAATTCTATGGTGACCCTTGATGCGATGCATCCCATCATTCTATCTGTCTTATTTTTATGTCGTAGTTAATTAGTTTATTTATCATTTATGAAAATCCAAAAATATTGTGACCTTCCCACTACCATTCATTTGTAAATCCATGTGGGCGTGAGCATTACAACCACTTTTGTGTATTTCACGGCCCTATCTAGGCCTTGCTTGGTGCAAGACCGTCATGTGACTTTGTGTGATGCAAAGTTATGCTTGAATGAGGCTCGGTGCCTTGTTTAGCATTTTTTCTATTTTTATTTGTTAGTACAAGTGATTTTCGCTGACCTAGAACCATAGGATTCTTAGTTAGCTCGTAATCCCCGAGGTACGATAAACCGGGACGTAAATACTTCCCATCTTTGATGACTGTGTTGATTGTTATGCGATAGGCGAATGAAAAATGCTCAAATCATCCAACGAGCACTCCTAATTTAATTTAATTCTAGAATCAGATGTCCATTTTTAGAAGATGGGAGCAGCTGAGTATGACTGAGAATATTACCACTGAGGCACTGATAGATGCGCACCAACTTATCTAACAACTATTGATCTCTCAATTTCTATTATATCTGAAAGTCTCAAACCACAAGCGCCATAATTAGAAAGAGACTAATATGGATCTTCGGTGAATCCTATAGAATTAATTCAAATTCTGCAAAGGATCAGAGTACTAGAATTATATCGCTGATGAAAACACTATCAAAACAGTTGATTAGGCTGCCACAACATTGCAGCTTTCTCCTCTGTCTGCAAAGACTGCCAAGAATATCTCCTTTCGTTAACATTACAACTGCAATGATATCCACACAACTAAAAATCCTCAAAATTGAAGAGAAAGAGGCAGAAATTGGTATGGTGATGGCAACTTTTATAATAGAGGCACAATCGCTGATGATTCAGACAATGGCAGGACCCTATAATAGCAGCTTGAAGAATAAAAGGTGGTTTCAATAATCATGGTTCATTGGTTTTAATAGCCACCATTCATCCATTACTGTCTCATGTCAACTATGTCTTAATCATGGTTCATAACACGTCATCTTTTTCAAAAGACTCAACCTAGCAATTATGCTTACTTGAATGAGTGCGAAACTATGCTGCGTGCGTGAATGCGTGTAAAGAGGCTAATCAGTATTACTTATGCAAACAAAGCCACAGAGGTTAAATTTTCAATAATCCTCATGTGCCTTGGAAGATCCAAGGAAAGAGATCCCCTTTCTACCACTCCAATTTCCTGATCTCTAGCTTCTCATAATCAGAATGAAAGCAGGTTATGCTTAAGTGCAGCACAAGGCACTTGGAAGCAGGTTAGAACTATCACAAACTGAGCTACAGAAATTAATTCCCATCTTTCCACTGCAGAGCACCTTGTAGATGTCTTTACTGAGGGCTTTCCCTACTCTGAGTTTCAACAACCTGCAGCTAGGTCCTCTACCTAAAGGTTAGAAAGGGCGGAGGAGTTACAGTATAGGACACTTAACTATGACTAGACTTACTGTCTATAATTAGTTGTCAGTAACTATGGTTACACTGCAAGTTGTAATAACTGATCAATCTGTTCGGACTGTTAGCAAGTTAATTAGTGAGTAAGTCAATTGAATTTGCACTCTTCAACCAGTAAGTGCAATTCTCAATCCATTTATTCGCAAAAAGTTCATTCATTTTTGGTTCTCAATCTTCATATTTCAACATCTTCAATCTTATATTACCAGAGTTTTCCCAATCTTTATCAATACAGCTCAGAATTATAAGCTACACTATGAATAAATCCACTAATAAACAAAAAAGGACAGATATATCATATATGCAAGAAAAGTAAAGCAACAGAAAAAATTATAAAAATGCAATTGGAGATCACGGCCACAAATTTGCTGCTTCCGTGAGAGCTGCCCCCCATTGCATGTTTCTACTTTTTTGCTCAGTGTAATGTATGAAATGTGCACACTTCAAACTGTCTTTAATAAAAGAATCATGTTCCAAATCTGTTACGAATGTTTGCTGGACATTATTTTTTCAACGGGTGAAGTGCACATTCACACATTCTACACTGCCTTGGGTATTTCTTAAGTGCCTTTGCTGGACATTCTTTTGGAGTGGTATTTTAGGTAGTTTCCCTACTTTAGTTAGTGATATATATATGTTATACAAATCATCTGAGTTTAATAATATCAAGAAGGATAGACATATGATTCCAGTGTTTGAACATCTATAGCATTATATCAGTCTCACTTGTAATACAGAGAGCACTAAAAGCCAGCAAACAAAACCAATGAGCAAACACAAATTGAAATTGAAGAATAAACCCAGCCTTGTTTGTGTGGATTGATCGAGATTTGACCATCACATGAGTCCAGATTAATTGGTGCTTCTGCCCCTCTCACCATCAACTGCCATCTTTCGAGATCGACTTTGGCAAAAGCAAATCTTCTTCTAAATTAGACAATGCAGAAAAAGCAGGTCAGTGAAAAATTATCACTAGAGGACAAGTTTATGTGCATGGAATATTAATACCTGAAATCCAAGTATTAATGATCGTAGTGTACTCCAAGGCCTCGATAGGTACTTGTTGATGATACTAGAGCTAGCTGAACCTTTGTGCGCAAGTAATGTTAGTGTAAAACGTAGCTAAGCAAAAGTTAGTTAGAAGGGTTGTTTGAAGAATTCATCATGTTGTCCAGATAAGTGACAAGTGTCACAATTCTGTGCATTGGATTAGGTTTCTGTTGCTATAAATAGCTCTAGTCTAGCTATAACATCTCATACTGTCCAAAACGATTTTTCCAGAAATTAGTTACATATATTTTTTCTCTCTCTTTTCGTTTTCTTCATGCTTAGCTTTCATGGTATCAACAGCTCAGGTCGATCGGTGACCTCAAGCTCATTCATCTTCATTAGCTTTGTTCCTTCCTTGTGATGCTTCTCCAGTGTTGATTCACACTTCGTTTCTGCAAATTTTTCGAGATAAGTGAAGTTGTTCATCAAATCTTTCAGATCTAACAGTACGAATAGTTAAGCTTTTGTTGTTGATATTATCATCGAAGACTTGGATTTACATATAGAGCAATATTTTCTGGAAAACTTGTTGATTCATACTCAGAAACTCTAGATTTTGAGAAAAAAAATTGAAGAAGTTGAAGAACTAGGTAAAATCCTAGCTATTGTTACTACAAGATTCAGGTTCTTGACGATTGCTCAACTTAGAATTCTTTGTTACTTCTCTTAAAAGTATTAAGACTCATATCCTCTAGATCTACTCATGGCTTCCACTACTGTTACTCAGACTACAGTCTACCTACCAAATATTCTTCTTGATGAGTTCAATTACCCTACCTGGTTGTTTAGACTTGAATCATTCCTGAGAGGGCAAAATCTATATGGATTTGTTGATGGCTCCACACCCTGTCCTGCTCAGTATATTACATCTGCTGATAGTTCTACTAGATCTGTCTCAAGTGAATATGTAGCTTGGAAAACACAGGATCAAAGCATTGTCAATATGATTGGTCAAACTTTAAGTCCTATTGCTATGTCATGTGCTGTTGGCAGTAAATCTGCTCAAGAGTTATCGATTAACCTGAGGAATAAGTTTGCAGCTCCTAATAGGCAGAATATCCTGCAGTTAAAGTCCAATCTACAAAACCTAAGGAAGGGAAGTGATAACATTGAGGCATATCTTGACAAAATTAAGGCTGCAAGGGATGCATTAGAGACTGTTGGAGTGTTTCTTGATGATGAAGATATTGTTGTCATAGTTCTAAGAGGTCTTCCATCTGAGTATGTTGCTATTAAAACAGTGATAAGAGCTCAATTTTTCAGTTGCTCTGTGCCAGAGTTAAAGACTTTGCTAAAAGCTGCTGAGATAGACATAGAGAATGAAGCTCAAGCAAATCTAAATGTTCCATTGTCGACAATGGTTGCTCAACATGCTCCTGCTTCTACATCAGCTGCTAGCACATCAAGTGCTCCTGTTCAGAATATGGCATCTACCTCAGCTGCTCCAGTTCAGCAGACCACATCTGTTTCCACAGTTCCTCCTGGCTTCACACCAATTTCTTCACAGACTCAGTACATCCTAATTCCGGCTATGCCATATGGCTTTCCATCCTTCAATGTGTTTGATCCAAATATGCCTTTGATTGGCTTTCTTGCTAGAAGGGGAGCTCCAAGATTTAATGGTGGCAGGAACAGCTATGCTCACAATGGCAATACTGGCTTCAATAATCTTGGCAGAGGTAATGCAGGCTTCAACAACAACAATGCAGGTTTTAACAACAATACAGGCTTTAACAACAACAATACAGGCTTCAACAATAACAATGCAGGCTTCAGAAATCCCATCACATACCAAATATGTGGAAGAAATGGTCATGGAGCTAGAACCTGCAGGTCTCTACCTAACATCCTGAATCAACAACAAGGAACTTTCAATCAGAACTTGGGAGGCTGTCAAGTTTGTGGTAGAATCAATCATACTGCAGAAAGATGCTACTACATCATAGGCTTTCCAAACCAACAAAATCAAACTCAAAATCAGGCAAATCAGGCAGTGGCACCTCAAGCAAATGGCATGATGACTGGAAATGTAATGTTGGCTGCTGCAACTCAAGCTGCTCCTCAGTACTAGCTGGCAGACACAGGTGCCACCAATCACATGACCAATGAAGTTCAACTGCTCAACAATGTTGCTCCTTATCCTCATGCAGATGTAGTTCAAGTTGGTAATGGTAAAAAGCTTAATATAACACATATTGGTAAAGCTATGCTGGGGTTCTTAAAATTGCAGAATGTGCTTTTAATACCTGAATTAGCAGCTCATTTGTTATCAATTTATCAATTGTGCAAGGATAATAACTGCTCTGTGTGGTTTGATGAATTTATGTGTGATACAGGACAAGGTGTAGGGCAAGATACTGTACAAAGGACTGAGTAAACAAGGTCTATATACCATTCCATTTGATTTGCCATCTCTTAAGACTTCTACAAGTTCTACAGCTATAACTGATGCTTCTGGTGCTTCAGCCTTCTTAGGAAAATGTATAAAGCAGTCTCTTTGGCATCAAAGGTTTGGGCATCCATCCAATGAGATGGTTAGTAGTATGTTGAAGAAATGTAATATTTCATTCAAGACTGAATTAGGATCATCCATCTATGAAAGTTGTCTTCTAGGCAAATTCTACAAGTTACCATTTTCAGATTCACAGACTAAGAGTGATGCTCCTTTTGAGATTGTCCACTCAGATGTATAGGGACCGTCACCCTGTGCTTCAATTGATGGTTTTAGATATTTTGTACTCTTCATTGATGATTGTACTAAGTACACTTGGATCTTTCCAATGAAGAATAAAAATGAAGTATTTGCTTGCTTCCAGGCTTTGTATAATTTTGTTCAAACTCAATTTTCAAGTGTTATCAAAACTTTGAGGACAGATGGTGGTGGGGAATATGTTAACAATGTTTTCAAGAGTTTTCTTAGTAGCAAAGGAATTGCTCATCAGATTTCTTGTCCTTATACACCTAAACAGAATGGTGTTTCTGAAAGGAAAAACAGACACATAACGGAAACTGCAGTAACTTTACTTCAGACTGCTTCTCTTCCAAATCCTTTTTGGTACCATGCTTGTGCTCTTAGTACCTATCTTATCAACAGAATGCCAACACAAGTCTTTAAGATGCAATCACCATTTGAGAAGCTATACAAGTCTCAACCATCTTTGGATATTCTCAGAGTTTTTGGTTGTGCCTGTTATCCTTTACTAGCTCACAGAACAGATAAGCTTCAACCTAAGACTGCAAAGTGCATTTTCCTTGGTTTTGCTACAGGATATAAGGGCTACATATGTTACAACATGCAAACTAAAAAATATATTATCTCCAGGCATGTCATGTTTGATGAAGAACAATTTCCCTATTCTGCAACTATGAAAAACTCACATCATAAGACTAGGATGTCTACATCAAGTGACATTTCCCTTCCCTTGCCTTGCTTTACTCATACTCAGGCCACAACACAGTATCCTGCTCCCACACCTAGTCATCTCACACCATCAAATTCAGGTCAGTCTCTCTCTAATCACTCTTCACACTTAGCATCTCCTACAAATTCAAACAGGGTTCTTCCAAGTCCATAGGATTCTCATGCTTTGACTCCAATATGCACAAGCTCATCTGCCAGATTCAATGCTTCACCAACTCCATCATCTCTTGCTGTTACTCCCTTTGATCCCAACACACACACTACAATTCATTTTGGTGAAGACAATGGCACCTTAAATGTTAATGCTCAACCTGGTGCTGGCAATATCTCTCTCATACTTGACTGCAGCCTTCAAGATCTAGAACTCAGATCTCAGAGGCCAATATTCTTCATCCTGTTGAAGGATTACACAATGCAGTTCACAATGATCATACTATGCTCACGAGGGGGAAACGAGGTATTTCCAAGAAAAAATGCTTTCTTTCTGCAGTCTCTTCTTCCTCTACAGATTTTACTAATCCAAGTCAAACTGAGCCTGCCAGTTATAAACTTGCTCTCAAGATTCCTCAGTGGCAACAAGCTATGCAAGAAGAGTATGATGCCCTTATGCAACAACAAACATGGACACTAGTACCTCTACCTCTTGACAAAAATCTTGTGTCATGCAAATGGATCTTCAAAATTAAAAGAAATGCTGATGGCACCATTGCTAGACATAAAGCACGTTTAGTGGCCAGAGGATTTAGTCAAGAGTATAGTGTTGACTATGAAGAAACCTTCTCTCCTGTGGTGAGACACACAACTGTCAAACTCATTCTTGGTTTAGCTGCACACTATGGATGGAAACTACATCAGATGGATGTTAAGAATGCTTTCCTGCATGGTAAGCTACATGAGGAGGTTTATATGTCTCAACCTGGAGGTTTTGAGGATGCCTCTTATCCATCTCATGTCTGTAAATTACAGAAATCCCTGTATGGTCTAAAACAAGCACCTCGATCATGGATTGACATATTCACTTTATTTCTTCCATCCATTGGTTTCAAGTGTTCTCATGTAGATCCGTCCTTGTTTATTAAACATTCAGGTGCCTCCAAAATTTACCTTCTACTATATGTTGATGATATTATATTAACTGGCAATGATGAGCTTATGATTACTGAGGTTAAGAAGGCTTTACAGCATGAGTTTGACATGAAAGATTTGGCGGATTTGCATTTCTTTCTTGGTCTAGAAATTAAGTATGGAACAAATGGTATTTTTCTATCTCAACAGAAATATGCCCAAGATTTATTGCATAAAGCTGGTATGGATCAATGTCACTCTCATCTCACACCTTGGCAATCAGGACTCAAACTTCTCAAGAATAGTGGCACTCCAATTTCTTCTTGTGACATTCCTCATTTTCGAAGCCTAGTTGGTTGTCTACAATACCTAACATTTACTAGACCAGATATTGCATTTAGTGTTAACACTGTCTGTCAATTTCTTCATGCTTCCACTGATGCTCACTTCAATGCTGCTAAAAGGATATTAAGATATGTCAAAGGTACATTGAGTCATGGAATTCTCTTCAAAAGACAATCTCACAATGAACCATTGTGTTTGCAAGCCTACTGTGATGCTAATTGGGCTGGAGATCCTAACGATCGAAGATCTACAATTGGTTTTGTTATTTTATTGAATCAGTCTCCTGTTTCATGGTGTATAGTAAGAAACAAAATGCTGTTTCTCGATCATCTACAGAGGCAGAATATCGAAGTATGGCAGATACTACTTCAGAACTTCAATGGCTTAAGCATTTGCTCACTGATCTGCAACTTCCACTTTCTCGTGTGCCAACTCTTCACTGTGACAACATTTCTGCTTTAGCCTTAGCTTCAAATCCTGTGCATCATTCCAAGCTCAAGCATGTAGAAGTTGACATTCATTTCACCAGAGATAAGGTCAAAGATGGCTCCATTACTCTACAGTTTGTCTCCACACTTGAACAACTTGCTGATTTGTTTACCAAAGGCCTGTATTCTCCTCAGCATGTATATCTTTGTAACAGCTTGATGGTGGTTTCTCCTCCATCCAGCTGAGAGGGGCTGTTAGTGTAAAACGTAGCTAAGTAAAAGTTAGTTAGAAGAGTTGTTAGAAGAATTCATCATGTTGTCCAGATAAGTGACAAGTGTCACAATTCTGTGCATTGGATTAGGTTTCTGTTGCTATAAATAGCTCTAGTCCAGCTGTAACATCTCATACTGTCCAAAACGATTTTTCCATAAATTAGTTACATATATTTTCTCTCTCTCTTTTCGTCTTCTTCATGCTTAGCTTTCAGGTAATTCCAAAGCACCTAAAAAATGGTAACATTGCTCTGCCTATATTTGTTTATCTTGCCAGGTCTTCAAATCTTTTTGTTGGAAGATGAGGTTCCTGTTGTCTTTGTTGTTTTTGTACCCCATCATGATGATCGTCGTGTACTGCACCGGAATTGCTGCCATCTGATACTAATGATGCTACAGCTGCCCTTTCTGTGTCCAAATCCACCTAATCAGAAATGCTAGCATTGCTCTGCCTATATCTTTCTCGTGCCAAGTCTTCACCACCTACTTGCTCTGCCTATACTAGCGATTCGCTCGAAAAATCACTCGAACCACAGGATCCACCACCTCTAGCTCCTTGAAAGCAATACATATCAGATATACATATACATGATCATGAGCAGATGACTCTGTCGCTTTTGATTCAATGTAGTTCGCACTAATGTCATAATACTTTTTATCAATCAGAGCCCTCACAGAGCAACAACCATCATAACCACCAGAAAAATCTTGGATCAGTTCAAAAACAACACAGACAACCAATCCTATTCTCTCAGCCTTCAGATTCCTAAGGATTTCTATCAAAATTTCACATATACCAAGAGTTCCATGACCAGGAAGCACACTTGTGTCCACCTCACCCCTATCAAACCACTTTGGAAGTTCAATTTCCGGGAGTCTTGGAAGCATAAGAGTCCAGCATTTCACATGCTGATCTAAGCCGGCATGCACCAGCTGCAAGATGCATATGGTTGTGTTAACTATTACTAGTCAAAATTGTAAAGGAGAAAAAGAAAATTATATATGTGTGTGTGTGGGAAGAGAGAGAGAGATGGAAAACCTGATACGGTAATGCTTTTGCCATCTTCGACACCATGTCCATGCCAAGATTATCCATCAGTCTATTGCAATTAGACAAGTACATGTATTGAACAAATCCCAGAGTGTCTTTCTGTTCCAGTATATTTGACAATTTTGAAAATCTTTCCAATGATACGCAATCATCCAAATATATATATTCTATATTTGGTGGAAGTTCTGAAATCTCTCGAAGCCACTCGCAACCACGCAAATTAAGAGACTGCAATTTGCGAAATTTGCTGATGCATGCTGGAAGACTATCAAAACTGCTTCTTGATAGATTAAGTATCTCTAATGTGGACACACAGTCAAGATTCGTAAGGAAATCAGAGACCACTGATAATTGGCATCCGTCAAAATCAAGATACCATAGCTGGGGAAACAATAATGAACCAGGATGATCATGCCCACTGTTTGAATTAGATGGAAGCATCAAAGGAAGAGATTCTGCACTTGATGAAACCAAAGCGCTCGCCCTACTTGGAAATGTCACCAGTTTTAGGCACCAAGAGAGGTTTAGCATTCGTAGCTGTTGCAGCCCTCCGTAAACACTGTGCGGCACATTTGTAAGGTCTGCACATCCTTCTAGTATTAATTCTTGAAGGCGATTGAGATTTCCAATTGACAAACGCAATTCTCTGATGGGAGTTTTAGACACATCCAATTCCTCCAAGGAAGTCAGATCCCCAATTGATGAAGGCAATTCTCTTATGGGAGTTTTAGACAGGTTCAATCGCTTCAAGGAAGTGAGATCCCCAATTAATGAAGGCAATTCTCTTATGGGAGTTTTAGACAGGTTCAATCGCTTCAAGGAAGTGAGATCCCCAATTGATGAAGGCAATCCTTTTAAAGGAGTTTCAGACAAGTCCAATCCTCCTAAAGAAGTGAGATTCCCAATTGATGAAGGCAGTACTTTGGTGAGACTTCCATTCGCGTTCAATTCGATCAAGGAAGTGAGACATCCAATCGATGAAGGCAATTCTTTAAGGGGAGTTACAGACAGCTCCAAATATGTTAAAGAAGTAAGATTTTCAATCATTGAAGGCAGTTGTTTGACCGGAGTTTCACTCAACTTCAAAACTCCCAAGGAAGTGCAACATCCAATCCAGGAGTGCAGTTCTGTTATGCCACTTCCACGTAGATCTAATTCTTCAATGGACTCCATCTTGTGCACAATGTTTATGAAATTCTCAAGCCTTTCATAATAGGGAAGTAGAAGCTTCCTCATGGATTTCCAACTAACTTTCGTTGGAAAAGTCTCAAGCCCAAGGCAGTAAAAAAGATTCAAATAGTCAAGTTTATCGAGGAATCCAACAGAAGAATGCACTTCAACTAAATTTTCATAGCCAGCTAGATTCAAACTTTTTAGGTGTGGGATTTTTGATAGGTCTGACACTTTTGTTAGGTATTGACAATGACTTAAATTTATTGATGTGAGATTTATCAGATCCTGGAAGACAGAGTAAAAGAAAATTAGATAAAAAAATAATAATGGAGAGGAAGGAACAGATGATAAGCTATAGATAAACATGTGTATCCAAAAAAACATACCTTGTATCCATCTCCCAATACTGTGATGCGACTCCTAGTCATATTGATTATAGCAAGTTCTTTTGGTATTGAATTGGATGGCAAAAATTGTAGGGCACAGTCAGGCCAATCAACTACGTACCCTTAAGCTATTTGGCAGACTATCAACAACGCCATAATAGTGTCCAGCACGGTGTATGAGAAGTCTAAGATTTCGCATGTTGGAGAAAGTGGTACCACATAAACATATCACATCTGAATCTTCGGGCAGCTGCACCTTGATGCCTATAACATTGGTTGTTCCCTAGTATGAAAATGCGATAGTATTAACACACCAAACTCTTTCTCAAATAATTAAATTTCATATTCTACTTAGGTTTTAGGATTTTAACAAAAAATAATTAAAGTTGAGGTGAATTAAGATATGTACTTACAATATTCTCTGTTAGAACACGGTAAACATCTTCATGAAACCACAACCTGCTTCGGTTTCCAGGGTCATTGGGTGACAATTCATGAACTATATCTCTACCCATTTCTTCTACCAAGTCATGCATCCAAATGGAATCATGGTTTGTAATTCTAATGAGGGTTTTTCTACGAGCACATTGATAACAAACTTAGCATGTTTGCAACCACAAGCTTCTAATATTTCAATCACGTGTGCTCTACCTTCACCTTTAAAGAAACATGCAATGTCAAGAAAAGCTTCCTCACTATGTGATCCAATCTGTTGTAACTTATTTTTAAAACATCTTGAATTTCGCTGCTTTTGAAACCATCTAATGCAACTCCCCACAGCTCTGCAGTTTCATTGCATAGAGAAGAACCTAAAACAGTCAAAGCTAACGGAAGGCCTTGAGCATAGCGTATTGCACGTTATGTGAGTTCTGCATAAGCATCCAAAGTTCGACTTCTTTTAAAGGCATTCATACTTAATAGCTCGAGAGCTTCATGATGATCCAATTTCTGGACCTCGTATATTAAGTTATTAACATTATGATGCCTCAGCAATTGCTTATCCCTTGTTGTTATGATGATTCTACTACCCATTCCAAACCAACTACATTGACCAGCTAAGTTATCTATCTGATCCATGCTATTCACATCATCAAGAACTAAGAGAACACTTTTGTATTGCAACCTTTCCTTAATCATAGTGATTCCTCTTGCTACATTGGTCACCTTCAATTTTGTTCCCTTTAGAATCTCAAAAAGAAGTTTCTTTTGTAGTTTGACAAAGCCTTTGGCACCCATTGAATTTTCTCTAACATTTTCCAAAAAACAACTCCCATCAAATTTATGAGCAATTGAGTTATAGACAGCTTTGGCAATTGTTGTCTTGCCTATTCCTCCGGGCCCCCATATCCCTACCATACGAACACCTCTTCCCCTGACACCTAAAAGGTTACGGATCTGTTGCACCCGAGGTTTTATTCCTACTGGGTACTTAGCCACATCCAAATATGTACTGCTTATCACTTGCTCTGAAATCTCTTCAACAATTTCATGAATAACACTGGATTCAGAGCAATGTCTGGACATTTAAAATAAATTGCATTTAATCACGAATACAAAAACACATTCACATTTACAATCACAGATAAATAAAATAAAATAAAATATATATTACGTTGTAGAAGTTCAATTACTGTAAATACAGTTTCCCACCGAGTTATTAGATATTTTATTCTTTAAAATTAATTGTGTGCTTCATTGATAATAGTATGGTCATTTGTATATCTTGATAATATATCAGGATAAATTCATCTTTTTTCAAAACAAAAGAAATCGAAAAGAAGAAGACAGAAGCTGAAAAGGAAATTTAAAGCCAGCGGACAGAGAATTACTCTGAGAGAGTCCACCCAGACAAATTTGCTGCTTCTGAGAGAGCCTTTTTCCATTTCTCGACCTTCTCCATGTTATCCTTGAATTTGCATAGTGCTTGCCCAAAGCTACCTCTGTGATTTCGTATATCCGAGGGATCGACTTTGTAGAAAACTGGTCGAACCATTTGTTGAATTGATTTCCTGCACTCGAGAGTGTGAGGGCATGTTAATTGCTGGATAATACCATGATGTGTGAGGAATGAGCGAAAGGCATGGCTGGTGTATTCACCTCCATTGTCACAACGCAAAGCCTTGATTTTTAAATTAAACTGATTTTCAACCAAAGATTTAAATTGTTGAAATATGACAAAACCTTCAGATTTTGCTTTCATAGGATAAAGGCAGGTAAACCTAGACCAGTCATCGATAAATATTACATAATAGATAAAACCACTATTTGAGTAAACAGGAGCTGGACCCCAAACATCACTATGGATGAGCTCAACTGGCGATGACGTGCTAGACCGAGATTTGCTAAAGGGTAATTTAGACCGTCGACCTAATTGACAGTCAGAGCAAAATGAAAAATCATCCTTAGAGGAGACTCCTAACTGAAACTGAGAGATAACCTGACGAAGAGTAGATGCAGTAGGATGGCCTAGACGCTTGTGCCAAAGAGAGGGGGACGCCGTAGAGCCAAAAAGAGCAAGTGGATTTTGAGGTGGCTGGATAGAGAGTTGAAACGGATAGAGACGACGTCCATTAGAGCGGCTGTGAGCCAGAACTTTCCCCGACATAGAATCCTTAATAAAACAACCAGATGAAGAGAGTGTTAATTCACAAGGATTATCTTGAAGAAATTGGTGAGCAGACAATAGATTATGAGACATAGTTGGAACATGTAAAATATTATTGAGTTTAAAAAGAGAACCAGATTGAGCAGAGGTAGCAGTGGACGAGCCAGTGTGCTGGATTGGGAGTTGAGCACCATTGCCAACAACTACAGTCTCAGGGCCTAGATAATCAGCATGGACAGACAAGTTGGAGAGATCGTTGGTAATGTGGTTGGTGGCGCCGGTGTCAAGGAGCCAAGTAGAGTGTGGGTTATGAGCAGAGCTACCAACCCCAGTAACAATGTTTGCAGCAATCCTGGATGGTGGAATATGACCTTGATAAGCATGGTTGTAACGATTGAAGCATCTGAGAGCGATGTGACCTTCAAGGTTACAGATTTGACAACGAGGTCGAGATGGGCGATTAGAGGGACGCTTAGGTCGAGTGTGCGGGTTTGGAAGCAAAGGAGTTTGGGATCTGTTAAAGGATGGCCTGGGAGTGAGGTTGTTATGGGTGCGAGAGGTAGAGCGAGGGTGATTTGAGCGAGGTGAAGCAGGGAAGTGTAGAGCAGGGTAAAGAGAGGTCAAGGTGGTTGGCCTGTTGGACCGTTGAGAGTTGGCCATCATGGCTTGAAATTGGGCCTCAGGGTTTGGATTCGTTGCAAGAGTATTAGATAGCTCCAACCTGTTATTAATCTCAATTTCCTCACTAAGAAGAAAACCATGAAGCTCCTCAGTGGCCATAGGCTGAGCTCGAATACGAACCGCAGTGGTAAATGCGTCATACTCCGGTGGGAGACCGTGGAGGGTGTGAGCAATGAGATCGGTTTCATCGAGCGGTGCACCAGCTGCAGCAAGAGCATCTGCAATTTCTTTGATCATTTGAAGATACTGTGTCATGGTGTTGGACCCCTTCTGGAGATTTTGGAGACGACTCTTCAATTGTAGCACATGAGAGCGGGTGATGGCAGAGAAACGGCGCTGAAGGTTGAGCCAAAGAGTGTGAGCAGTGGTGGCACCAACTGTGTATGGAAGCAAACCTTCAGAGAGTGTGGCATTGAGCCAAATTCTGCAAGTACGGTCCTTTTTGATCCATTCTTCATAATCTGGGTTCACAGTGGAGGAGTTGGGTAAGGTAGGTGGTGGACAAACATCAGTGCCTTCAACAAGGCCCAGCATGCCATAAGTTTGAAGGATGGGGATAAGAAGGGATTTCCAGGTGAGATAGTTATCCTTAGAGAGCTTGACAGGAACGACATTTGTGAGTTGGTGGGGAGAGAGAGAAGGGTTGATTAGCTGCGAAGATTGCTCTGGACTCAGAACGATTTGAGTGATGTTGGGAAAGGTAGAAGGTGTTGAAGGCATGGTGGGATTGATAAAGAAGCAAGAACGTGAAAATTTTAGGGATTGAAAATTGGTTTGGGATCTGCGATCTAGGGGCGTGAGCCTTGAGGCTCTGATACTATAAAGAATTAAACAAAGAAAGTGAAATTGACAAGAGACAAAGAAAGCCTGCTTTTAGCTGTTGTATTCAATGAATGATTGTGAACAGAGATCATCTCTTTATACAGAGGGCAGAGCCTTATCTTGTCTAAAGTAGCTACATATACAAACAAATATGCACAGAGATATTTCATGAATTCAAACTCTCTAGGTTGTTCCAGATTATTCTCCATTTCTCTAGTTCTCTTGAGTCTTGGACTTGGGCTCCGAATTGCTTGTGAGTTGGGCTTGTACTGCTGATGGATTGCTTATCTTATCATCCACACTGTCCAGTCTCCACTGTTAAATCCAGTCCCACACTCACATTGTTAAAGAAGATGTATGGTAATAAACAAAAGCTAAAAAGGCAATTAGATCACATCCAGACATTATGCAAAAGTGAGTAATCAGAATTTCATAGTTCACGCAAGAATCCTTATTCAATAGAATTTTCAAGTTCCTAAATAACATGTTATCTCTTGATTAGCATTTGATCTAGAGGTAAGATAAGTTTCACGCTAATTAAGTGTGAGTTAAGGTTTCAAATTCACCATCTCTGCCCTTTTTGACAAAAAGAAGAAAAAAGAAAAGAAACATCAAGATTTTTCACCCACATTTCAAATTGTAAAAAGTAATATTACTGGACTTTCATTCCAACAATTGTACACAAATTCTGCATTCCCACTGAACAAGAGAGAATATGAGTACCAGTTATTTTTTTTCTCATACAGTAAAGACCCCATGTGGCCAAGGAGAAAACTGAAATACATCATCTTTTAGTTTCTTAGCTTCATTGCTTATCACCTTAAATGCCGAAAGTATCGTGTATCAAATTACCCTTCATTTGACCCAAGCTACATTCTCTTGTTCCAAAAGGATAGAACGAAACATGGTTATAAGTAGAAAGAAACAATTATCAAAAAACTATTTCAGTAGAACTAGTGCCATTCATCTAGGCTAAAGGCTTAGCTGGGATTTGGATTTGTCACATTTTTATGCAAATTTAGGCCAAAAACAAAATAAATCCATCATACTATCTTTTGAAACCATCTGCCAAGAGAAAATCATTCTGGGCCATAAATACTTGTTCATTTGAAGCACAGAAGGATGTGTGTCCTACGCATAAATAACAAAACATAGTAAGTAATTTTCCTTATGGCAAACTAAGAGCCATAGTGAATTCTATCAGGGAGGTTGAATTCTTTGAACAGCTAAGGCCATGCTTTTTACTACAGAAAAGTATTTTACCGAAATACTAAAAATGTCAAACAATTCATATGGAAGCGGTATTTTTGCTAATGATTGTTCCGCTTTGACTTAGATACTTGTAGAAAAACTAATACAACGTTACATAAAGGAGAGCATTAACTAGGCTAATTTATATTGAATCGGGTCAAACCCAGGAAAAAAGAGCTTCACATAAAAGAAGAAATCATAGTGCCACATTAATATACACTAAATAAATATCTGATCTCACATTACCCAATTTGAAGATTCAATATCCACATGGTTGACAACGCTCCACTTTTCGCGGAGCTGCATTCCGAAACCCTAGTTTCGTGAAGTAGGGCGGCGGCATCGTCCGCTTGCTTTTGACACTCGGCGTCTCCTTCTCGGTTCGGTAGCGCAGGCGGGGAAGACTTCTCCCGTCGATTTGCGGTGTTGAGGCCAAGGTCACGGCTCATAGGTCGAGCTTTGTCATACGGAGGTCAGATTGGTATCAACGTCGAGTTCTGGATTGGTGTGCGTGCAGTCGCAGCAACCGTCGACTGGTGGTGGTGATTAGATCAGTGCAGCGGATTTGGGACTGAAGTCGGGGCGAGGCTAGGAGGATTTGATTGCCGGCGAGGTTTGGTGAGCACCCACACCAGGTTCCGCCGAATTCCTCCAAGGGCGAGGCCGACCGCCGGAGATGTTGGCAGGGCAGAAGTCGGATGTGTAGGGGTAGCAGCGACTCCGGCGAGCCCTCTAGGTTTCCGGTGCTCTCCGGTCCAATCTCAGAGTGAGGGCAGTGGGAGTTGGGCTGGGCGTTTGGGCTTAAGCCCAATTTCCCTCCTCTCTCTGTTTTGGGCTGACGTTGGGCCGGGTCTTTTGGTTTGCTTGTTGTGGGCTGGACTCAACGTGATCCTAGATCCAGGCTGTTTCACTGTTTTGACTAGTGGAGGGGTACACCAAGATGGTCTTAGGCCCCAAGCTAATCAAGGCAGATGCGGAGATTTAGGGTTATGTCAGAATAAATTTAGTTTGTTAGTTTTCTTTCGGTTTTTAGTTTTTGTATTCCCTTTGGGTTCAGTCTGATTGCTTGTGCAGTCAGTTTGGTATTTAGTTTTTTTGGATTTCTTCGGATTTAGTACTCTTCAAGAGCATGCATTGTAATATAAGGGGTGTTTGTACCCTTCATGCTTGACCGAGTGAGGTCGTATGATTTACCATCAATGGATCAGTCTTCCGTTGCCCTCAAAAAAAAAAATATATCTAATCTCTCAAACATCAATGGCTCGTAATAAAAGGCTAATAAAGTCTAGATATATATGGTACATAAATTCTATGTCGGCTTGCATTAGAACGCGCTTCACGCGCGGGCGAAATTGCAACCTCATAGAAGTATGTAACCTCTCTGCCACCACCTTCCTCCCACCGTCCCACCTTCTTCCCACCGTCCCACCTTCAATCTCCTACCCTTTTGCTACCTGATTTCTCTTTGCTTTTCAATGGATTTTCCACCTCTACCCACACCTAGCAGTCCTAACCCACTTTTAACCTCTGGGGTGAGCACCCAATGTCCAAAATCCTCCCGATCCCTTCTTCCTCCTCCTTCGCCCCAAACCTTAGCCTACCTTTAGTCAACCAAACTGTCTAAAGAAACCTCTCCTCCTTCCAACAGTTTCATTTCGGCCTCTTCGGAGGGTGTCATGTTAGCAATCAGAGATTCCACTCCTATACTCCAGCGGGTTGAATATGGGTCTCGGTTAGTCGACGGGAAACTTGTTTCTGGGATTATGCTTCATCCTCAGAAGGGCAGCGTTGGTTCCGGTGGTGGTGCCGGGACTGGTGTGGATCTCAAGGCCACTTTGGCCTCACCTCGGGAAGTGAATGACGTGTTGCAGGTTGGTAATTCCTCTTCTACACTTACCTTGAACTCTCCACTTAAAAAGTGTAATGTTGGATTGCAATTTTGCGATTCTGGTGGGCACACAGACCAAGTAATGGTCAAGTCTCTATGCACTCCTCTGGTGAGTTCTGTTGAGAATGAAACTATTCCTTGTACTGATCTAACCAAGGATATACATGGGGGGACCAAAACCTACTCTGGGGTGGTGAAGTCTTTTGACTCACCTTCTGGGCCTCTTCAATTGAAGTACCACCCACCTAAACGGGTTGGGCCGAGGCTTATTGTTGCCCCTCCTAAGGAAATTGCTGTTGAGGGAGCAAAAAAGTGGGAGAATTGTGTAGTAGGCTATTTTCATCAATAGGAAACTCCCTTTCTCTGTTGTGAATAACCTAGCTCGAAGGCTCTGGACTAACTGGGGGCTTGTGGATGTTCTTGCTAACGAAGAGGGTTTCTTCTTTTTTAAATTCAAGGATTCATCCTCGTGTGATGAGGTTATTGAAGATGGCCCTTGGCACTTCTCCAACAAAATGATTATTCTTCTAAAATGGCATCCTAAACTTATCTTGAACAAGGATACCCACTCCAAAATTCCTGTTTGGGTGAAGTTCTTTAATATTCCTTAGGAGTATTGAAGTGACGAAGGTCTGAGCTATGTTGCTAGTGCTGTCGGCAGACCCTTATATGCTGATTCATTGACAAGCTCGCAGAAACGCATTTCTTATGCTCGTGTGTGTGTTGAAATTGATCCTGCTCATGAGTTGATTGATTCGTTTGATCTTTGGATGGATGAAGTGACTGATAATGAGACTCCTCTCAATGTGGCTGTGATTAAGGTTGAGTATCAATGGCGTCCAAAGCGGTGCTCTCGTTGTAATGTGTTTGGTCACTCGGAGCCCCAATGCCCCAAGACAATGCCTAGGCCTGTTCCAGCAGAGCAACCTATTCATGAAAGTCTTAGTAAGAACAAAATGGCTGGCCTCCAATATGCTAGAAAAAGGTCCGCTGAGTTGCCTTCAAGAACTTTTGATGCCTCATCTCCTATTATCTGTTCTGATGCAACACCCTCTATTCCCTCTGCTGGTGCAACTCCCTTGTTTTACCCTGTCAGTTGCAACAATCTCTACTGCCCCTGTAATTGTGGAGGATCTTGTTGTTTATGGTATTAGTACCTTTTCAAACTCTCGCCCCACTCTTGATTGTGTTGGGCAGCAAGATGCTCCACTCGTATCTAATAATCCCTTCTCTACCTTAGCGGAAGTGGATGAGGACATTGTGCCTGCCCCACCTAATACTGCAACTCCTGATGTGTCTCGCCTTGCTGCTCGTGTCAAGGGAAAAAATATTGATGCTTTACCTTTGGCTGATTGGTCCAGCTCTAGGAAAAAAAAAAAAAAGAGGTCAAAACTCTTCTGGGGGCAAGATTGTTAATGCCCAGGCATCTCCCACTGCTTCTATTCCCCAATGATTAATTTTGGTTGTTGGAATGTTCGTGGTCTCAATGACCCTTCAAAGCATCTGGAAGTGTTAAATCTTGTTTCTATGCATCACCTTGATCTTTTCTGTCTAGTGGAAACGCGTGTAAGGGAGGTAAATGCTGACTCCTTATCAAGATATATTTTTCCTAATTGGAGCTTTATTAATAACTTTTGCAGTCATTCTAATGGAAGAATCTGGATTTTTTGAAAAAGGATACCCATCGGTGGCGGTGCTAGGGTTTAGAGAGCTCTCGCTCTCTCCCATCTCGTTTTTCTCTCCTTAGGTAAAGCTCCCACTTCCAAATGTAATTCTCGATTTCTCATTTACCTGAATAAATGCAGTTTCTTAAATACAGGTGATTTGGATTAAGATAACTGCTGGTGGCAATAATCGTTTTAGTAATGCTATGAATGAGTTCAACTCTTGTCTTCATAATTCTGAGCTTGATGATCTTAACTACTCTGGTATTTACTATTCTTGGAGTAATAAGCAGGTTGATGGTAATTTTATTTCCAGAAAGTTGGACCGTGCCTTGGTTAATCAGTATTGGATGAACTCTTTTCCCAATTGTAGTACTGTGTTCTTGCCCCCTGGTATTTCTGACCATGCTGCTTTGGTGGTTAAATTTGGTTTACCTATCAGAACCCGCAGAGCTCCCTTTAAGTTCTTTAACTTCTTAGCTGATAGGGAAGATTTCCTTACAATTGTCTCCAATGTGTGGGCTACTAATGTTCGGGGATCTAAACAATTCCAAGTCTGTTGGAAGCTGAAACTTGTAAAGGACCAATTCAAGATCCTCAACCGCAACTCTATTGGCAATGTTTCGACCTTAGTTTCTAATTCCAAAGCAGCCTTAGATAACTGCCAGCATTTGATGGATGCTGATCCTTTTGATGGCTCTTTGCGAATCCAAGAAAAAGCTCTCTGTAAATCTTATGCTAGTGCTCTTGCTACTGAAGAAAATTTGTTGAAACAAAAGTCTAGAGTGCAATGGCTCAAGCATGGGGACAAAAACTTTGCTTTTTTCTTCAAGACCTTGACAAAGCATAGAAACAGGAATCAGATTGTTTCTATTAATCACAGTGATGGGTCTATTGCTTCTTCGGATATTGAGATCAAAGATGAAGCTATAAACTTCTTTCAGAATCTCCTTGGTCAAAGTTTTCATCGTTCAAAGTTCTCTTTGGATAATTTGCATTTATTGGGGTTTAGTCCTATTAGTCCTGATCTTGCAAATTCTCTATGCCACGAATTCACGTATGATGATATTAAGGCAGTTTGTTTCTCTATGAATCCTAATAAGGCTCCGGGCCCAGATGGTTTTAACTGTTGCTTCTTTCAAAAGGCTTGGTCGATTATTGGTGAAGATGTTGTTGCTGCTGTTAAGGAATTTTTCTCTTCTGGTCTCCTCTTAAAGGAGTTAAATTCCACCATCATTACTCTTGTTCCTAAAGTGGCTAACCCCACTACTATGAGTGATTTCAGACCTATATCCTGCTGTAACACCTTATATAAAATTATTGCCAAATTGTTGGCGAATAGGCTAAAGGGCGTTCTTCATCTTATTGTTGGGCCTTCCCAATCTGCCTTCATTCCTGGGCGCAGAATTGGAGACAATATCCTTCTTGCTCAAGAACTCCTTCGTGATTACCATAAAGCTACTGGTCATCCTAGATGTACTCTTATGGTGGACATTATGAAAGCTTATGACACTGTTGAATGGGATTTCATTCTTGCGACCCTTGAAGCTTTTAATATTCCTCCCACTTTGATTAGCTGGATCAAGAGCTGCATTTCTTCCCCGAGATTTTCTGTGGCTGTTAATGGTGAACTAGCAGGTTTCTTTGCTAGCAAGCGGGGTTTAAGACAAGGCGACCCCTTGTCTCCCTACCTTTTTGTTATTGCTATGGAAGTCCTGTCTCTTTGTATTCATCGAAGAATAAATTGCTCGCCTTGTTTCTGGTATCATTGGAGGTGTGCTCAGTTGAATTTATCTCACTTATGCTTTGCTGATGATCTGCTCATGTTCTGTAATGGTTATGAAAATTCTGTTCTTACTCTCCATGATGCGCTCTCTGATTTTGAATCATTATCTGGCCTTACTGCAAGTTTTTCTAAGAGTAAAATCTTTCTTTCTGGTGTGGATGTGAACTCAATTGAATCTATTCTTCGAATCATGAACTTCCATGTGGGGACTTGCCCTGTTCGTT